>RJWM01021410.1:0-35350 GCA_004363535.1 Dasyprocta punctata
CTTCTTTAGAGAAGATTAAAGCAGACAGACTAAAATCTTTTTGGTGCAAAAATCACCATGCATTCTCCTGAAAAACAATGGCTCCTTCTGTATCTGAGAAGCCCTCAGAGCCTAGGTGCTGGAGACACAGCTTTGTGAATCGGGCAAAGCAATGTGCACCCTCTGCCCAGCTCCACCTGTGCCCATCTCAGCTGATACTGTAAACTGGAGGAACAAAAGAGCCAGAGATCTGCTGTCTGCTTTTTGGAGCCTGTCCCAAAGAAAGCAATCTGCTTGCATTTTACACCATGACATCATCAGCCACCAATCAACATGGAGAAGGTGGAACAGGTTGTATGTACGAAACCACCTACTGCAATTGTCAAATCACAAAGGGTGGCGCAGGCATGAGGGGTGTTTCTTTTACCTTGTTTCTTCATGAAACTATAGAAGAAAAAGAAAGACAAGCAGGAGGAAAGGTTTCTTGTGGAAAACAAAGAAACCCAAAATGCCCTTGGTGAAGCCGGCAGGTCATCCAGGAACACACCTGCATCCATCTTCCTGCTCACCCCACTCTGCCAAGACTGACAGCGGAAGCTTTTGTTCTAAGAAGCAGCCAGGGGCATCTTCCCAGGGCTCCCCACCAAGAAAAGAGTCAAGAGTCCTGTGTCCCCTGAGCATGACTGTCACCTGAGCACGTGTGTGTGTTCTCAAACAGGGTTTGAAAGAAGAGAAGAGTTTGGACAAGAAAAGAATTTGATTGATCCAGACTTAAGATAAAATTTCTATCCAGAAGCTAAACAATTACTTGTACATCACAGCTGGAGATTCTTGGGACTTGGTTATTTTTACTTCACTTTCCTCCCAGAAAACACTAGCAATCTTATGAATAAAGCTGTTTAGCCAAGGTTAGAATATGCAAGAAGAGAGGGGGTGGCAGCAGCTGAGGGCATAGGGCTCCAGGAGAGCAAGGAGTAAAGGGGAAAACTTACAGAGCAAATATTGTTTACAACTGCAGAGCCCAGCTAATGGGATCTCCCCACCCGCTGGAGCATATTATTACATTAAGTCCCAAACAATAAAGTCGGAGGCAGAAAGAGCAGAGCTGACCCAACCTCCGCTTGGTAGTGGCACAAGGGCAACATTCCATGCAGTCTGCCCCCAGCAGTGGTGTGTGCCAGCTCTCCTGGGAATCAAGCTGTGAGCCTCTGGGCCCAAAGACTCAACTGATGGGAGGACCAGGGGAGCAGGTGCCGAGAGATGGGCCTGCACAGGTTCATGCACAGCTACAGAAGAGAAAAACTATGTTCACTTGTTTGTTTTATCTTCTTGCTTCCTTCTGTTCCCCTCCCTCTCCCTCTCCCTCCCTTCTTCTCTCTCTTGGAGGGAGGGAGGCAGTGCTGGGAAGGGGACCCAGAGCCTTGCATGCGCTAGGTACGTGCCCTACAGCTGACCTAAAACCCCAACCCTGAGAAACTGCATTTTTAATTGAAATATGGTGCAGATGAACATGTTGAGAGGCACAGACTACTGTGACTTCCAACAGCCATGTGAGGACACAGTATCCACGGTGGAGAAGGTAGAAGCAGTATTCTTGTAACAGCCACTCAGCAATCATTGTGTTACCTGCTTCTGCTAACATCACTGCACCCCTCTGAGATGATAAAAACTTTCTATAAACAGTAAACATACGATCAAATGCCATTAAATAAGAAACTCTTGCTCATGCAGAGGAAATCTTGTTTTGTTTTCTTTATTTTCTTTGTTCAAAATATGGGATTAAATTCAGGGCCTTCTCATTCAGCCACAACCTCAGTCCTTAAAATTTTTTATTTTAAGACAACGTCTCTCAGTAAGTCACTAAGTTACTCAGGCTATGCTCAAACTTGTAATTCTCCTGCCTCAGCCTCCCAGGATGCTGAGATTACAGCTGTGCACCACCACGTCTGGCTCCCTGTTGTTTTTTTAAATGGCAAAACTAGAGCTAAGATTAAACCAATAAATATGTGATCTCATGTTTACTCCACACTAGACTCAATCTCTACGTGTTAGGCCTGACTCCTGTCAACTGTATTTCCCATGAACCTCAGCAGGAAAGACTCAGCTCCTTTCTCACCTTGCTACTTCCATCTTCATCTTCTACTCTTAGGCTGTCTCCTGGGTCAGGAAAGGGCCAACTGTCCACGTTTTCTTTCCTGGCTCAGCTCGGCTAGGAGTGGAGGAAGAAGACTGCCAGCCAATGGCCTGCATCTGAAAACCATCCATGGGCCTGTGTTTGCTTTGCCCTCCTCCACTAATATGCATGAAAATCTAAACAAGGGGACACAAAACTAGGCCCATGTTGAAATCCACCGTGACCCAGGCTGAAGCTAGCTGGCTGACTAGCTTGCGCCATATCAGGCATTTGCCGTGGGCTCCCTGACCACCTCAAACCCACCCACCCGCAACACACACACACACAATAGACCTCTATGAGGAGGGTAGCCACCTACTAACAGAGAAAAAAGAGCCAAGACTAAGAAGGTACCCGCTGCTCACTTACACTCCTAGGTTTCCTCCAAATAAAACAACAGCAAGATTTGCACGAGCAACTGTTTTCTTCTCCCTGAGGCTTGGACATCAAAGGGCAATGTGGGCCCCACTGCCAAGGAGATGGGCTGTGTCAGTACAGAGGGCCCCACTCCATGCCAGCCTGCCAGTGCAGCAGTGGCCCCAATGCTACCATGCGCCCCACCCACCCACAAGCCCTTGCAGCCCAGCCCACCACAACAAAGACCACGACAAGGCACATCTCCTCTGCCCAGAGATGGGAGAGAGAAGGAATGAGAGCAAGGAGCCTATATTTAGCCAGCTAACTGAGATAAAAGGAATGGAATGAGCCACACAGGCCAAGCCCCACACAAGTGCTTATCGGCTACTCAGCACAGGGGCCGGTCCCTCCTGGAGACCTGAGGAGCAGAACGGAGCTGGGCCAGTCTGAGACACACGGGAGCTTTCTCGGGTTACACCAGAAAAGGCAGAGACAAGCCCAGAGGTATGCAAAAGCCACAACCTTATAAAGCTATTCAAAAATCCAGCTGAAAGGGCAGAAACTCCTTCCTGGTAAAAACACGATACAAAATGTTAGGAGGAGGATATGACAAGCAGATACAAAGTACCTAAAGCAGGTGGCATCTCCAGTACTTTATGAGGCTTTCCCTGCAGTCCCCCTTGGCTATTCTAGGTAGCTGAAAAAGGACATTGATCACTTTTAACCAGAGCAGGTCTGCTTGCCTCCATTTTATTCCTAGAAGGCCAGGGAAGACTTGATCTT
Organism: Dasyprocta punctata; assembly: GCA_004363535.1. NCBI lineage: Eukaryota > Metazoa > Chordata > Mammalia > Rodentia > Dasyproctidae > Dasyprocta > Dasyprocta punctata. The sequence continues at coordinate 3,293 of RJWM01021410.1, forward strand.
CCTCAGCTTAGTGGGGAAAAAAATTCCTACTTCTTAAAACAACAAAAAGAAGGGAGATGAGGCAGCTTGTGGACCAAGAACTTACTAGAAGAACTAACAGCTTGTGTCTGACCCTCCGCGCTACAACCACAATGGTTCCTGTGTGAGACCAAGGCCTCGGCTGGGTATGCACTGCATAAGCGTGCTTGGGGCAGCTGCTATTAAGTCAGTGTAAGGAGACCTGCCGTGCAAATGGGACACACCCTTCTTTATATGTGCAAAAGATCTCTGGAGCAAGGCCTCTGTGGGAATAATGACCCTCAGTCCTAGCATGTCTCAGCATCTGGAACATGGGACCAGGTCAGCATGACACACATGCAGACACGTGCAATGCACTTGAGAGGACAGAGGCACATGGATACCACAAACACATCCCCTAGAAGGCCAAGGGTACAGAGTTAAATTAATGTGCACTAATAAAAAAATGGATTGATAAAAAGGACCAGGGAACACGCATCCAAAACTAGTAAGTAATCTGGGAAAGTTCTTCGTGTCTGGAACATACAGCAAAATGTTATAGTTAGCAATGGTATTTATTTAGCGGGGCCTGATTTATTTTTCTCTTCTCTGTTTCAAAACCCACACCACTCAGAGCTCAGTTATCAGAGAAGGATCGTGTTTGACCTGGGGGAGCAGTGAGCAGTCTATTTTTAGCCCACGGTCTTTCCTGCCCTCTTCCCCAGGGAAGGCCCCTCCCTGTCTCTCCTGCACACTGCTCAGGGCCAGGACGCAGGATCCTGACACAGGGCAGGAAGGTGGGGCTGTGAGAGCCCTGATATTCCTTGCCATGCTTCACACTTCAAAGAACACAGACTGAGCCAGGCGTGGCGGCGCACGACTTTAATCCCAGCACTCAGGAGGCTGAGGTAGGTGGAGCGTTTTGAGTTCGAGGCTGGCTTGGGCTACAATGTGAACAAGGCCCGCCTGGCCTACAGAGTGCGACCGAGCCTCAAAAAAAAAAAAACAGGGCCGGGAGTTTGGCTTAATAAGTGCCTGCTTGGCAGGTACGAGGTTGTGAGTTCGATCCCTGGTACCGACAGAAAAAAGAAAAAACACCACACAGAGAGCAAAACTCAGACTAAAAGTAGGTAGGGAAGAAGTGTTTTAAACCACAAATAGAGTGAAACTGCAGAGGAAATACTCCGCATTAAATGTCTGTTGTCCATCTAAGATAAGTGCAAAGTTCTGATGCCTCATGGCTGGATTGACACACTTCTCTGTTTTCCAGGGCCACCCGTCATCGACTGCAACTCAGGTGGCCACCACTCACTCATAAAAACAAGTCCACCTACCACCAAGCATGACTGTAATTCCAATGTGGTGGACAGCGTCTACCCTGTGCAAGGCAGGTATTGTGCAGTAAGGACGGCCTTAACAGAAAAGAAGACTTGGGTGCTTATCTTGCCCTAGACTCCATACATAGCCCTCCTTTCACTACCTCTCACAGTATTACATACATACATACATGTCACAGAACCACCAACCCAACCTGGAAAGTGGATTCTGTTCATCCAGGCTTTTCACTGACTGACCTGTCTACCATAAAACTGGAAGTATAGGAAGAAGCCTTAATCTCTTCAAGAGTTAAGAAAAAAGATTGTAACATGACTTATTACACGGTTAAGACACAGCAAATGAGATGGACCCAATGTACGGGACATTATTTTTTTAATCACAAGTAAAGGAAATAATAGTTTCCTTTACTGGTTAACTAACAATGATTCACATCTGTGAGTTGATCCACACCTACCACATCTTTTGCTAGACAGACATCAAGAGTTAAACAACAGCCGGGCGTGGTGGCGCACGCCTTTAATCCCAGCACTCGGGAGGCTGAGGTAGGAGGAGCGTTGTGAGTTCAAGGCCGGCTTGGGCTACAACTCGAGCACAAGGCTGGCCTGAGCTACATAGTGTGACCCTGCCTCAAAAAACTAGGGCTGGGAGTTTGGCTCAGTGGCTTAAGCGCCTGTCTGGCAGGCGCACGGTCGTGAGTTTGATCCCCGGTACCACAAAAAAAAAAAAAAAAAAAAAAGAGTTAAACAACAAAAAGGTAAAAAAATTTTAAAATTCTCACGGTAGATTCAGGGGATGAACTCTACCACCTCCAGCTTCCCAAGCGTCTGGTGATATGAAGTGAGCGCACGGTGGCCCCAAAGCTCCAGGCTGATCTGCCAGAGGCAGTGCCACTTCATCTCCCTTCCACCTCCTGCCAATGAGCAAAAGCCCTTTTGCAATCAGCAAGTCTCAACCCTCCCTGTCCTGCTCTGGTGTGGGAGCACAGAACAGTAGCCCTTACACTCTCCATCCCTGCACCAGTTCTCTTGAAGCAGCAACTCGGCAGGAGGAAGTCAAAGAACTGGAAGAGGGAATTTCTACTGCATGGCCAATCCTTGCTGACTTTCTAGTAGGATTCTGGAGAATGGTTATGTGGTTAGATTCTACTTCCCAGTAGTCTGTTTTATGTAGAATAAACACGGAGGGAAGATGGGGGTGGGGGTGTTCCCCAGTGTTACCCCAGCTCTCCCAAGTCCTCACATTGCAGCCAGATTGCCTACACTGCTGACACTCCTCCCGGACGCTGGTGTTCCCACAGGACAAGGACCCTAAAGCCAGTGGCTTATTCAAGAACTCATGAACTATACGAAGGAGTAGATGGAACATGACACTCGAGAGCATTGCCTTTATTTTGCCCCCTTTATAAAACAGAAGACACCTCAAAGATTAAGAAAGAACCCAATTCAAGTAACTAAAAATTCTCATTACGGCTGAGTGAGTGAATGAATGCATTCATTTCATGCCATCTAGTTACCACTTACAGAGCACTTTCGTGCCAGTGTTACATACTCAACTTGAGTTACCTTATTTCATCTTCAGAAGAACACTGTAAGCATGTTACCCTTGTTCAGAGAGGACCATTAACTCCCCAAGGTCACACTGGAACAGGGGGCAATGAATGGACTGAGAGCCCTCACCAGCACACAGGCTGGCTGGCTCCAGTGCCCATGCCCCTTCCCCAGATGCTGTCTCGCTTGGTGGATTTAAATTGATTGTGCTCCCCTATTCTTTACCTTTCTGTAGTAAACTTATTACCACACGTTATATCTCTTGTTCAGTTCCTTACATCCTCTGACAAATGTGTTAATAAATGTTGACTGTTGGAAATGAAGTGGTGCCATAGGCCTGTGATCCTAGCACTCAGGAGGCTGGGGCGGGAGGATCATGAGTTTGAGATCAACCTGGACTACGTACACAGACAGTGCTTCAACCACCCCCTGCCAATGGTGAGCAACAATACATGGAAAGTGATTAGTGCCTGCTCAGTGCCAAGGCTGCATCAGGTCCTGCGAAGAGAGTCGCATAAAAAATAACTTCGTCCTGGCAAGTGTGCGGTTGTGAGTTTGATCCCTGGTACCAAAAACCAAAAACTTCATAGAACAAGAGGAAATAAAGCAATAGTTAATAATAGGTGAAAAATGAGTACAACCTGAGGCTTGTGGAAAGACAAATGTTTCTCTGTGCATAAATGATCTTGGGATTCATTACAATGCAAATTCCAAATCAGCAGGTCTGCAGGGGCATCTGATGCTGCATGTCTTCCTTCCTTTCTTTTTCTTTTCTTTCTTTTTTTTTTTTTGGTCTTTTTGAGACAGGGTCTCACTATACAGTTCAGGCTGGCCTGGAGCTCACATTGTAGCCCACCTGGCCTCAAACTCTCAGCAATCCTCCTGCCTTGGCCTCCTGAGTGCTGGGATAACAGGCATGCACCACCATGCCTGGCCTTGATGCTGCATTTCTAACAATCCCCTAGACCATGTCCCCATTGCTGATCAACAAGAAGCCTAGCAATTGAAAAGACTACCTGGAGTGACTGGTCCAGGAAGGTAAAAAAGTTAATCAGAAACGGAGTTCACGGAGGACTGAGCAGAATTTGGAGAAGTTTGGGGTAGAGTGACTTCAGGAAGCAAGGGAATAGTATTTAAGATGAAGAGTAGAAAACTCAAGCCAAGAAGAGGCACAAATGCACCAATCAGCCGGGCGTGGTAGCGCATGTCTTTAATCCCAGCACTCAGGAAGTTGAGGTAGGTGGAGCGTTGTGAGTTTGAGGCCAGCTTGGGCTACAACGTGAGCAAGGCCGGCCTGAACTACATAATGCGACCCTGTCTCGAAAAAAATAAGGCCAGGAATTTGGCTCAGTGGCTTAAGTGCCTGCCTGGCGGGCGCGAGACTATGAGTTTGATCCCTGGTATGGAGAAAAAAAAATGCACAAATCATTCAGGGCACAGTTGTCTATTTTAAAAACAATAAAAACACTCCTAAATTGTCTCACTACTTGTGAAGAGTTTGGATCCTGATTGTCCCCCAAAGACCGATGTGCTGAAGGCTTGGCCCCCAGGCTGCGGCACTGCTAGGAGGTGGTGGAACCTTTAAGAGGAAGGGCCTAGTGGGAGAAGGTTAAGTCATGGGGGATGTGCCCTTAGAGGGAACACTGGGACTCCTGTCCATTTCTGTCTCTCTCTGCATCCTAGTCACCATGAACTGAGCAGATCTCTTCTACCATGCACTCCCATCAGGATCCACTGTGTCCATGGGCCCAAAGCCACAGGGTCGAGTGACCATGGACTGACACCTCTAAAACCGTGATTTCAAAATATATCTTTCCTCCTTATAAGTTGACTATCTTAGGTATTCTTTCACAAGAATAGAAAACATCACTAGATTGCCAGGAATTACAAGATTTAATTTTCCTTAAAAAGAATCTCTTACTGACTATCTTGGTAATAAGGCTGAAGTTGGGAATCAGGGAATGATTTTTGTTTGATAATTTAAGAAATAGTAAGACTCATGTAGAAGGCAGCCCCACTACTCTACTACTTGATGATACTCAAAGGCTTAGAGCCATGAACTTTGGTACATACCTGGCCACTAGCCAAAGAATGCTTCATGAGACATTTTTAAATGCTTACTGTCCATAATAAGCAGGAAAGGAAATCCCACTGTCAACTCCACCCTATGTCAGTCTCCCAGGATGGGTCCCCCAAGGGAAGGGCCAGAACAGTGGTCTTTCCAACTGGGCCATTTGCTGATGTGGCCTCACTTCCTGGCTGGACTACTTCCTCTGCTATTTCAGACAAAGTGGCACTGCCCTTACTCAACAAGTTCCTCGGCAACCAGAAATGAATACCCACACTGTAAGGAAAGGTCACCCCAATGACCCTGCATGGTGTACATTGTTTGTGAAGAGGCGGGGTGGGATGGCTGAGGGCACTAGACTTAAAATCCAGAGACTGAGATCTGAAATAGGGCTCTGTCACTGAAATAAGCCACATAACCTCATGACATCTACTTTCATGCTTACAATAAAATGAAAGGTCTAATCTGAGCTCTATCTACCACATATGCTCCTGAGGATAAAATTCTGCAATGAAAAAAAGCCTCATAGCTTTATTCCTAAAGGATCTGAGAGATGAGGAGCCCTTTATGATACTTTTCCTTGCCTGCTGTACTACATTAAATACATCTAGTATTTATTATCCCTACTTGACAAAAGGAAAAACTGAAAGCACAGAAAAAAAAATCATGGATTTGTTCAAGGTCAAATTCCAAAGGCAGGACAGTTGAGGAGTGAAATGACTAACAGTCTCCATGGAACATTATTCTGCTATGGAATAACAAGAGAGCGATTTATTGATTCATTTCTGGAAAACCTATGACAACATTTTCTAAAGGTGCCCTGCAAGCATCAAACCAGTTAGAACCCAAGCACTGCCAGACATGAAAACTCAAGGTGGAGCTGACTGGGAGGATAGAAAAAAAGATTCCAGCACTGACTAGTTGGTTCACAGACCATACAAAGCTTTGGAAATGACATCAGTTTGTGGAAGGATTCATTTTCTTTTCTATCAAAAGACAGGACTGGACTTGCTGAGTGGTTAACCCTTTTGTTGGCAGCCGAGCGCTAACACCTGAAAACAGGTAAAAGCTGCTATAAGTAGGGTAGGTGTCTGCCAGCCTCCCAGGTCGCCCATTCTCCTCTCTCGAGACCCTTGCAACAACCGTGTGTCTTCATTTCCTTTAAGAAGCACCAAGGAAATCCCCAGCATCCAGTTTCTAAACTGGAATAAGTGAGCAGCCAACTCTGACATGCCAAGGCAGGATGGCAGGATATAACTGCGGTCATAATGGTGTTGAGAAGTGGGACCTTTAAGAGGTGATTAGCACAAAGGCTCCTCACTCACGCGTGGGTTAATGCCATTGTTGTGGGATACAAAGACACGTCTGGGCTGATTTCCTCTCTGTAGCATGTGCTAGCTTGCCCTTCTGCCACATTACAATTGCAGCAGCACCAAGCCTTCAGAGACCTCCCAGCCTCCAGAACTGTAAGCAGAATAAACATTTATGAAATTACCCAGTCTGTGGTATTTAGTTATAGCAGCAGAAAATGAACTAAGAAGATGAGCTCAAACTTCCCACCACATTCCACTCTCCTAGTTTAAAATGTGTTCCAATTCTAGAGTTGAGACAAAACCAAGTCAACCTGCGTACTTTTTGTGGGAAGTGAGGGGGAAGGGCGTGAAAACAGAAAGAATCAAGTGTAAAGAAGAGTTTCATCTACCAAGTGAATACTGAACAACAACAAAAAAGATCTCAATTTTTATGACTTGTTGCTAACATAGGTGTTATAGTGTGGTTCGATGGCCCCCACGTAAGCCTCATGGAATCATGGTCAGGGCTGAGGCTGGCATTCATGATTGGCTTGTTGTCTAGCGCTGGGATTGGCAATGTGAGTGCTGCACCCGTAAGGGCGGGAAGAGGAAGTGACCTCTGCCTCTTGCTGGTTCGCGCCTTGTGGTTTGTGGCTGCCATGAAAGGGTGCCCTGCCATGCCACCCTGCCTTGCAGCCAGCTGAATATGGACTGAAACCTCCAAGAACTGTAAGAAATAAACCTTTCCTTTCCTAATTTTAGGCGTCAGGTACTTGTCTCAGCAATGAGAGAAAAGTAACTAAGACAGTAGGGGAGCTAAGAGAGAAACCCACATGCAGGCTGGTGTGCCACATGGCTAGGGCTGAGAAGCGCAGGGCCCCAGACACTCCACAGCTCCCCTGATAGGCACAACACTGCCTGTGTGTGAATCGAGAGCCAGCTCAGGGCCTAGGAGACAGTGCAATCTTCTCTGTCCTTTTCCCATCCAAGAGACCTTAGGTAACTTTCATAACCCCTCTGCTTCTTTTTCTGACAAAAGACAACTTCAAAGGAAGGCAGTAACATGTAAAGTGCCCCCTACAGTGCCTGACACACTGCAGGTACTAAGTAAAAGCCAGAGTGACAAAGATGACAACTATGATGGGGCCCTGCCTTTGATCTCGCAGGTCAGCAAACTGGTGGCAACTGAAAATCCAGAATCCTCCATTCAACAGGTCTCACGAACACAAGATGATTAGCTCGCTATAAGCACTTTTAAGTGTTGTTCTTAGTGGAAAGTGCTCTCCTGGTATCTTCCTTCCTCTTTCTGCTGATTCAAAGAGAGGTGTCCATCTTTGGGCATCTGAATCAGATCCAAAGGTACACAAAAACATTTAACTGATCTTCTATATCCATAAGACCTAGACAAAACTCCAGTGGAAATAAATAAACTAGCTAAAATAAGTGGAACACAGGAACCTCTTGGAAACTGACCCTAGCAGAGCTGATCTCTTAACCTTTACTCTTTCCCACCTCAAAACTCAAAACAACTTCAGGGGGCAAGGGTAAGCAAAGCAACCCCATATGAGTCAAGACTGCCCTTCCCAGGGACAGATGGATCAAGACCTGAAGGGAAAGCCCAGATGCTCGGTGTGGATGAGTTTTTGAATCTGGGCTCCTGAAAGCCCATGGGTCTCAGCAGTCCTAAACTCTCCAGGACTTTCAGGTGCAGAAATAGAGTGGAAGTCTCCATATCCCAATAGTCAATAAAGATGACACACTTCATTTAAGTATCTGAGAAAAAGAACGTCTATAATATAGGAAAGTGGCACTGAAAAAAGGCAGGAAATTCTCCCTTGCTAGAATATAAAAAGCTCCATGATGGTAAGAATTTTTATTTGCTGGGTTCACTACTATTATCTTTAGCACCCAGAACCTCCTGGAACATGGTAGGCACTCAGTTCTGAATGAATCAAAAAGGGAAAGACAGAAATCCAATATGGTTAAGCATATAAACTTAAAGTCAGACAACTGGATTCAAATTTATGTGATTTTAATCAAGTCACTAAGCCTCAGGTTCTTGTTAGGGACTAAACGACTGCACATTTTGCTACTCAAAATGCACACAGCAAGTTCTCCAGGAAGCTACCAGCTGTGACTGTCATCTTTTTCTCTGTCTGCCACCTTCCCAATCTCCCTGGCTTGGGGAATCCTAGAGAATCAAAGGGACCAGCCTGGGAGTGGGGACCACCACCTAGTTCCAGCCCAACCCTCTGCCACAGGCGCCCTGCCCTGCCCCCAAGTCCTCTTCATCCCTTTACTCCTGGGAAATCCACCCCCACCCACCTCACGGGGGACCCTTCCTTTGTCTTCCAGGCAGGGTTTGCTCACCCAAGGCAGTTGCAGCACTGAGGAAACTTGTACAGCAGGAACAGCCAGCACCAAGAAGGACCCACTGAGAACCAAACCTTCACTCACACATACACCTACCAAGACCCCCAGAATATGCTCATTTAATCCTTACCAATTAACATTTTCACAAGCCACTCGGGGCTGGGATGAATCCTACATTTCTCCTGGCAGCTCTATTTGTTCTGCATCTCAATGTGTCAGTGACAACATCCTGGACAAATCCCAGCCCAGGGTAGAAGGTGAGAATAGATCTCATGCCTAAAAAAGCCCCAGACCTGCAACCCAGCACTCTGGGAGGCCTAGGCAGGAGGAACAGAAGTTCAAGCCGAGCATGCATGACTTAGCAACTTAAGTTCACCCCTGTAGGTCAGTTTAAAGGCCCTAGTTCAATGGTGGCAAATGTATGTCACATGTGCCATAGCGGACTGTTTGTATCATTGGAAGTCCTAAAAGGTTTGCCATCACCACCACAAGCTCAATGGGAGAAGGTGTTAGTCAGGTCAAGTTGAACTCTCACCAGTTAATACACTGAGTGGTGCATACATTCACCATCCTATGGCAAAGGACCAGAGCGTCCACCTATGTAGACAGAAGAAATGACCCCAGGTCTTGATGACCATGGAAGTGACTGTGTGGACCCTCGCTTCTCATCTCTGGATCTTTTTTTTTTTTTAACAGAAAAGAGAAAATTTGCTTTCACATTTAAACCACATTTTGCAATTTCCAACTGAAACTAATCCTGACTGATGCAATAGCCCCAGTGGAAACCTGTATTTACTAAGGGAAGCTACGAAGGAGATAAGATGGCACCATCTCACATGCAGACAGGGCACAGGGCAGCTTATCAGGTGGGACCTGCTTGCATAAAACAGCTACAGCTGGAGTCACTAAGTAGCAAGCAAGCCCTAATACTAAAACAGGAGCAGAGCTTTTCTGGGGGAGTTGAAGGCAAGAAGAAACACCCCAAGGCCTTAAACAGCCCACATTACCCATAATCGAAACAGCAGAAACTGGCTCAGTGAGGTGGCATGATTTGTTCCACCAAGAGGACCCTGAATGATATAAATGTATAGATTTCCCTCACCAATTAAAATAGTACTTTACTTGAGCATCCCTACTCTGAAAATCTGAGATTGAAATACTCTAGAATCTAAAGCTTTTGGATTCTGAAGTCTACACAAATATTCCAAAATGTAAGAAACTCCAAAATCTGAAATACTTCCAGTCTCTAGCATTTTGGACAAGAGTTTTTCAACCTGTAATGCAAACCCCATTACAATGAACCTGGGACACCATATCTTCTACCACCTCCTGCAGAAAAACCCAATACAAAAATCTCCAACCTGCTGTCACCACTTCACCAGTAAGACTCAAGAAAGCCGACGTTACTTTAGAAGATCCTTCAACGTACTGATAATTGCGTTCTGTCCCTTACGTGCCTAACAGTCAGACACCAGCTGAACCATACTCCTGGGGTAGCAGTGAAACCACTGCGGGTAGTTAGTTATAGAAGAAAAGAAAGCAGAGCTGCAGCTGAGTCAGTCTTCCCAAGGTCCTTGGATCTTCCCATCATGCCCAGCAACCATAGCAAATCACCCCACACCCCCACCCCTGCAGGTCAAGCTGATGTGGCTGTCTACAGAGGGGATCATACCCAAAGCACATAGCAGCTAGCAGGGCCAGGATTGACCAACACACAGGGATTTCTCAGGAGCTGTCCCATGCAAAGATATGGTTCCATATGCAGCCGCAAACAGAGAAATTCACAATGATAACTGCCTAAATTGGAGTTGGAGAATTGTTTTTGATAGTAAAGAATTAAGACAGGTTCAGGGCCGGGCATGGTACCACACACCTGGGATCCCAGCACTTGAGAGGAGAAGGCAGAGGCAGGAGGATCGCCATGAGTTCTGGGCTACATAGTGAGTTCAAGGCCAGCCTGAACTGCATAGTGACAGCCTGTCTCAAAAAAAAGAAGAAAGCAGCAATGTGAGTGGGCAGCACATCTTGACTTCAAACGTATGTATGCTGTTTGCATTCTAACAGAGACTGCCAGATGGAGGACCTGACAGACAGTGGGAATACACATCCTAGATCACCCACCTTGGAGTCACCTCCAAGCCCACAAATACCCAGCTCTGGATCATAGTGCACCCCTCTCTCCTTCTTCCTCCCTCTCCCTCTGTCCCCTCACGTGACCTCCCTATTTCTTTACATTTCTAACTAACAAATCGCTTTATGTCTCTTACTGATATGTCCTAAAAGTTCTTTTTCCAAAACAGGAGTCAGCAAACCTGCAATTTCCTTCTTTCAATAGGGTGAGTTTAGGAACCTCCTAGGACCTGTCTGGTGACAGTATGCACAGAGTGATGAGATCACAAGCCAAGTGCTAGCAGAAGCCTCCTGACAGAATCAGCTCATGGATAAAACATGCGAGGTGTGACAATACAAGAGGCTAATCCAAAGATTTTTGGTCTCAGGAACAGAAAAGATAAAGAACAAATTAACCAAAGTACAAAACACAAGAGTCTCCTTCCTCCGAGGTCTACTGGAGGCAAGGAACAGGATGACTAAGCTCCGGCATTCTCACCCCGACAGTCACTGACAGAGATCCTTCCCCCACCCAAACCTGACCTGAGGCTTTGGACCTCCAGGCAAGCCTCTCAAGTCTCACTCCTCCATGTACTCTCAGGTACATGGTCTGTCACCCCAGAATCTGCTCCCGCGCCAAGTCCAGAACAGCTGAACAGAGTTCCTCCTTCAGCACACACAACAACCCCTGCAGGCTTCTTCCTGTGCAGACCCCTAAGTGCTCCTAGGAAGGCACCTAGCACAGAAGCAGACATCCCAGACTTGGGTGGAGGCAGGAAACCAGGGTAGGAAGAAGAAAGTAAGAGAGGTCAGAGGGGCTGCATCCCACCCATGCTAGGCACGCCTGCCCTCAGTCATGCTAGAGCCATCTCCTGCCTAGGGGCGGCAGCAGTGTCACTGTACCACCCGCCTAGAGCCGCTTCTTCCAAAGGGCAAAGAGGGACTTTGCATCACCGTGTGGTTCACTTTTGAAAATGTACTGTTCGGAGTTTCTATTCCTAGCCAGATCCACATGACCTATTTTGTGAACATTCAAACTGAGACAGACTATAAGATCTACAGAAAAAAGAATGCAAAACAAGACAAAAATAGGAAAAGTGTTTCTTAATGAGAATCTCCTACGCCAACAAATGTCAGGAATAGTAAGTCTGTTAATCAAGTGTCTGCTAACCGCTTACAGCATACCCCATCTGAGGACCACTGAAAGAGGCACACAAAAATAAGATGATTGCTACCCTGCAGAAGCTTAACATCACATTAAGGAAAAACCTAACCCAAGTTCCTAAACCATATGGCTAGATCAGTAACGGTGAACCTTTTAGAGACCAAGTGCCCAAACTGCAATCCAAAACCCACTTATTTATCGCAAAGTGCCAACACTGCAATTAAACCTGAATACTGAGGTTTTAGTTTAGAAAAAACAACTGTTATCTGATGCTCACCTGCAGGGCAACTTGGCTCCTGTGTGCCGACAGAGAGGGCTCTGGTTTGCCACTACTGTGCCAGATTATCATGGTGAGGAGCCAAGTAGGCTGGGAAGAGGGCCCTTCAGGGGTAGAGCAGCACAGCCCTGCTAGGCAGGATTAGGGATGAGGCTCAGAAGTGGGGCTGACAGGCAGGCAGCTGCCAGCAGGCGCTCAAAGCCAGGCAGGAGAGCTGCGGTAGGGCCCAGGGAAGAGTTCAGGAGCCTTCAAAGCTACATGGCAGGAGCACAGGCAAGGGGACACTAGCCAGGAAAATGGAACTTCAGCTAGGCAACAAGCACAGGGCTCAGGCAATCACTGGGACATGCGATGAAGAAGGGCCAGATTAGAATTGAGGTCTTGGGAAGTGGAAATGAAAAGGGAAAAAGTTGCCACTAGGTTCTCTCTTGCATGGTGGCCCGTCCCCACACTGTAGGGTGTACTTCTTTTCCTACTTTTACGTGGTTCAAACTCACTCTGAAGAGCCTGTTTCTCTTTTTCTTTTCTTTTCTTTTTTCTTTCTCTCTCTCTCTCTCTGGTACCAGCGATCGGAACTCACAACCTCACATCTGCCAGGCAGGCATTTATGCCACTGAGCTAAATCCCCAGCCCTATTTTTTTGAGACAGGGTCTCATTATGCAGTTCAAGCTGGTCTCGAACTCACAATAATCCTCCTGCCTCAGCCTCCCGAGTGCTGGGATTAAAGGCGTGCACCATCGCACCCAGCTGCTATCTTTACTAAAACTTTGCTACTATTTAAAAAAAAAAAGAAAAGAAAAAGCATTTAATAAACTGTGAGCACCTAATTATGGTAAGTGTAGTTATAGGTGCTAAGGATAAGCAATTTCAAAAGATATCCTGAAGGAATAACAAAGCAGATTAGATATATAGGGCAAATAAACCAGCTGTTAATTTTATTCAATTATTAGTGGCAGAAAAGCAAACACTTCTATAATCTAACACTTGCCTTTATCTACAACTTTCCTCAATACGGAAGGTTTAGGAACGACTGTTAAGGATGCCCACACATGAGATGACAGGGCAACTACTGCCATTCCTTGGTGGTAATTATTTTTTCCTCCTAGGCTTTACATAAATTGGAGGGGGGTGGATATGGCAATCCCCATCACCCCAGCAGTAAAGCAAGATAACATGTGCTAGGCCTACTTCACTCATTCCTTACTTCCACAGTGACAAAATACCTGTGAAAATCAACTTAAAGGAACAAAAAAGTTTATTTTGACTCACAGTTTCAGAGGTCTCCACTCTAACACCCCACCAATGACCTGTTCCCAATGACCTAACTTCCTTCCGCTGGGCTAGACCTAACCTCCTAAAAGGTTCTGCTACTCTCAATAGCACCAGACCTGGTTATCAAGTCTTTAGCATATGGGCCCTTGGCGGACATTGAAGATCAAACCATAATGTGGCTAGGGCTACCCTAACTCTGTGGGAACCCCACAACACTGGGGCCTGCAGAGTACCTCTAACACCCCTCGGCACTCAAGGAAGACCTTGCACCGAGTCCCACCTGCCCTCAGAGTGCTTTATCATCACACAACTCATAATCAACTTGTCAAGTGGGGTACACATCAGGGCCCACTGAGGCCAGCCTAGGCTGCCTAGTGAGTACAAGGCCAGCCTAAACTACATAGTAAGGCCCTATCGAGAGAGAGAGAGAGAGAGAGAGAGAGAGAGAGAGAGAGAGAGAGGTTAGCCTGCTATATATATAATCCCTGGCCACTGGACCTTATAAATAAAGTACCTAAAATGGCACTACTACTAGAGCTAGGATTCTGTGCTCTTACAATAATAAAGAAAGGAGCTGGTCCATGGCCAAAAACATCAGCCTGTCTTCCTCAACTCAAATGGGAAATCCAAGAACAGCAAAGCTGGAGGAGGGCCAGTTTGTCCTGCCATCCTGTCACTCCATGTCCCTCAGCACCCAGCCCTCCCATCACATATTTCTGAAGGCATTTTTATCTCGCATGAGAGAGGCCAAATATGCAAAGTCCAGTCTTTCAGCCATTAACAAAGCATGTGCTAGCGAAAGACACGACTCAACACAGGGTGCTGCTGCTAGCGCCAGAGAACCTCAAATGATGAATTTTCACTTTTCTCTGATGATTTACCTCATGATTATTGGGGGGGGGTCCTGTTTGCCATCTCCACACATACCACTCACCCTCAGTATTACCAGCCATGATTAGGTGGGGAAGGATATTAAGGGGACCAGCCCCCCAGAACTTTGACCCTATGTAAAAGTAAAGTATGCACCTCTGCCAGCTGTCACATACCATACGTACCTCCACACTGCCACAGGCCACTCTAGCATCCAACAGACAACAGGGTTCTGTGGATGGGAATGTGGCCCACAGTAAGCTGCTCCTTTAAAGATCTGCAGTCATTTAAAACCAGCTGGTTTCTGGTATGAGCCAGTCCTCAGAAAGCAGTTCGCACTTCATCTACACAAAGGACAAGGCCCAGTGATTTAGGTTTTGTTTAAAAAAAAAAAGCTCTACATAGATAAATTCAAGACTTGGACACCACTGCTAGTTCAAGAACAACTTGTTGAAGACTTTTAGAAGTAGTCACAAGGCCCTGGTCTTTGTTGTTAAATGTAACTGCAATACTAAAGCTAACTGTACCCAGTCTGGTCTGGGGCAGAGGAAGATAAATACTTCAAAACAGAAATACCATGGCCAGTAGGCACAGAGCAGGTGCAGAGCTCCCCAGGGGGCCGCTGTGTCCCTGGCAGATCAAGCGGGGCTGACCTGTCCCTCCAGGAAGAGGGAGAAAACTGGCTGTTCTGTCTCCTTTCCTCCCTGCTTTTCCCACTATGCTAGGGATAAAACCCAGGGTTTTCTGCTAAGACATTGATCGACCTCAGCTACATACCCAGCACCGCTTCCTCTTTTTTTTGACAGAGTCTCATGACATCACCCAGGCTGGCCTCAAACTTGTGACCCTTCTGCCTCAACCTCTGAGTAGCTGGGATTACAGGTCTGCACCACTGCACCTGGCTCCCTCCATTCACTATTTAACAAGAAGGGAACTATTTGTCTGCCTGAGAAAAGATGTGATCTATATCAGAAAACAATGCCTGAGTTTGTTTAAGCTTTTCATCAATACCTGGAATCTCTACAAGATTCTGCAATTGGCACAAGGTGGTTATAACTCCAGTGCTTAAGAGAAATGCTGAAGACATATCACTACCTCACAGTGGATAGTGGCTACTTCTCACCATACATTTGGGAGGCTTTATGTGTTGAGTTCATTTCATCCAAGTACTGTAATGATGGTAATGCTGATGGAGGTGAAGATACCACTAACAGTAACAGTGATAACTTACTACTTACTTACTATGTGCCACGCATTAACATGTGTTCCCAATCTCTATCTCTCTGTCTCTCTCTGTCAGTCTGTCTCTCTTGCCTGTTTTATAGACAAGAAAAAGGAGACACAGAGAAGTTAAGTAATTTGTCCAGAGTCACATCAGAAGTGATAAGACACCTGTTCCCAGGAAGTCTGGAACTGCTAGATTAAACAGCTTCCGTACTTCTACCTGCTGGCAACTTAATCCAGAAGACCCTATGAGTAGTTATGGTGGTCCGCAAATTACAGATGAGTGAAGAAAACAGAATGAAGGTTAATTTTGTTGATCTGAGAAGCTACAGGGCCAGGGCTGAAATCTGGGTCCCTCATCTCTGCACCTTGTACCTTCCCATACTCTAGGTACTCCAGGGTACTTCGCCACCAAGAGGGTGGTGTGCGGTCTGTCAGTCAACAGGGTACCCCAGTCCAGACAGCAGCTCCCAGGACCAGAGGAGGGCACTGGGCCTCCAAGGTCACACAAGGAGGGAAGAGTTAAGAAGTAAAAAGCAGAAAGAGTCTGAGACTGAGGTAGGAGGATCACAAATTCAAATGCCACCTAGGCAACTTAGCCAGACCTCCTCTCTTAAATAAGTAAACACATAAAAAGGGCTAGGAATGTGGCTCAGTGCAAAAGCCCTAGATTCAATCTGCTGTATTGTGGGCCGTGGGCCAAGAAAGAGACACAGCCACTCTTCCATGAAGAATCTGCCTCCTCAAGTCTATCCTTCACAGTCTGCTTAAACCCCAGACATACTTGCTTGTCATCCGCTGCAGCGTGCCTCTGGTCTGAAAAATCCCTCTGGCTCCAGTTACCCAACCTCACCTCACTTCTCCTGAGACCCAGCTCCCACGGTTTGGCCAGCCCACTGCTCTAGTGTTCTGTCCCCAATCTCAGTGCTCTCTCCTTTGGGCCACCGTACATATTCAGAAACCAGCTGACACTGGCCCTCAGGCTGCCCTCACCTCCTCCAGACCCTTCCCAGTTTTTCCACCTCTGAGTACCATCAAACTTCCACATAATGCTATGCTTATTCACAGCCAAACAGCATTGTTTGCCATTGTTTCTATGTCCTCAGTGGAAAATTCCTCAGCGGTAGAGCCATGCCCAACCCTCAGGAGGTGAAGACATCAGGCTTCAGACACTGGCTTGGGAGAAGGACTGAGACAGCCTGGCTCTGCCTCAAAGTCAACTGACTCACCTGTAAGTGGGGACAGATCCAGTAACTACAAAAGTGATTTCTAAGTGAATGAAAGAATGGATTTCTAAAGCACCTTTCACAATTGCCTACTCAATACATAGCTCAATACATAGCGAATTCAACTATAAAGTTATCTGGCCACAGCCTAGACTGTCACTTGCTAAACACCAAGTGTACTGGCAATTCACTGTAGGAAAGCACTGGAGATTATGGATTACTTGTAAAAAACTACACAGAGGAAGGTTGGACATGGTGACGCACACCTGTAATCCAGCACTTGGGAGGCTGAGGCAGAAAGGTCACTTGTTCAAGGCCAGCCAGGGTTACACAGAGAGTTCAAATCCAGCCTGAGCTACTTGGTGAGACCATGTTTCAACAAACAAACAAACGCAAACCAAAAACTATACAAAAAAATAGACACCGGGCATGGTGGCACACGCCTTTCATCTCAGCACTCAGGAGGCTGAGGCAGGAGGATCTTTGTGAGTTTGAGACCAGCCTGGGATACAAAGTGAGTTCAAGGCCAGCCTGATCTGCGTAGTGAGACTCTGTCTCAAAAAATAGGGCTGGGAATTTAGTTTAGTGACCTACGGGCCTGCCTGGCAGGTGCGAGGTTGTGAGTTCGATCCCTGGTACCAAAAGAAAAAAGAAAAAAAAAAGAAAATAGGAGCTTGGTAAAGTAAAATACTACAATAAAATGGGAAATACCACTGAAGGTCTAAATCCAATCTGTACATACTTCCAGGCCACTGACATGTGTAAGTAGTTGAAAGGGATCCTACCCCTTTAAGGAAGGGATGGGCAAAACAAAAGTCCTACGCCCAAGGGCTCACAATCTAGCTAACAGTAAAGATGAATGCAACTAGAACAGAATGGGACACAGATGCCAGGCTAAGGGCATCATCGCAGTTCCTAATCTTCTGGTATGATGACTCTTTTTTGCCATCAGGAATTTCTTATCTTTATGTGACAGAGGCCACTCTTTGTAGCCTTATAACTGAAAAAATGACAAATGGTCCAAGAGCTACTCAAGTCAACATTTTCTTATGAGTTCATGTTTCACTGATCACAACATTTATAGACATTGCAAAAAAAGAAAAAAAAAAAGGACACGCAAGCTGCAATGCATAATGAATCTGCTCTATGGACTCCTAGGTTGTCTAGTGCGCAGCACACACACGTGCATGTGCACACACTCACTCTCACTCACTACCTCCAGACAGGAATCTCTGGCATGGGCTCCTCTTAACACTTCCATACAAAGACACAAGTTAGATCGCACCCTTCTAATACGTTCAATTTAGTAACAGTTAACTAAGTGCACATTATAATAAAAACGATGCTTGTAAAAATAAATAATTGGGCTTAAAGTACAGCTCAGAGATGGAGTGTTTACGTAGCAAGCACAAGACCTGGGGTTTGATTCCCAGCAACACACACACACACACACACACACACACACACCCTTTTTTTAAGGGAATAAAACAAAACAGTGAAAACAATATTGGACTGCTAAAACAAGACAGAAGGAAATCCCCCTTATTTGCTATATTGCATATTGTCATCCTTTAAATAGATGCTCAGACCACTCAGACCCTAGGCCTGCAAAGTCAATCAAATAACACAAGAACCAAGTTGTCCCTTTACTTCAGTTACCATCATCTCACATCTCAGCCGTGTTCCTCCAAATCAGACACAGAGGGTGGGCTGGCTTCTTGGTTCTCCTCCTGGCCCACATGGCTGCCACTGGTTCACAGGAGGGTGGGCTGGCCAAACACACACACTTTTTAAAGGTAAAAACCTACCCAGTTATAGTGCAGCATAACTGTAATACCAGTACCCTTGAAGGATGAGGCATGAGGATCTTAAGTTTGAGTCCAACCTGGGCAATTTAGTCTCAAAAAAACAAAAGAGATGAGTATGTAACTCAGTGCAAAGGCCCTGGGTTCAATCCCCGGTGCTGCAAATGAATGAATGAAGGAATGAAGGAATGAATGAAGATAGAGACAGACAGACAAACAAGAAATTCAGAAAGTTTCACAGAAGGAAGAAAGGGATTTCCTGGGCCAGGGAATAGTCAGTGGCACAGTGCCTGCCTGGCAAGTGCGAGGTCATGAGTTCGATTCCGGGTACCAAAAAAAAGGATTTTCTAAAAATGTGCAATGCCAAATTCCACAGACAAAAGAGGAAAAGAGCAGCAAACTAATATGAGCAGACACAAATGGCAGTAAACCCAAGTCCTGAGGTCTGCCTCTGTGGGAATGCTGGGGGAAAGAAGAGGGCAGCAAACGTGGCCCAAAGTTGAGAACTGCGTGGTGAAGAGATTCACTTTCCAGGCACAAGCGGTCTTGAAGACAGGACTACTCTGTAAAGAGCTGAGTCTTCAGACAGCTGCATACCTTGAATCCAACCTGGAACCGACTGTCCCTGGCCTGCAGCTCGGCTTCCTCAGACTGCAGCTCCTGCTGGGCACAGCCCTGGGGCTGGAGTACAGGCAGCAGCAGAGTGCACATGAGGCCCGAGGTTCCGTCCCCAGCAAAAGAAAATACATGTGTGTGTGTAATATTAGTGATATCAGTGTTGAAATCTGATGCTACATAAGAAGGAAAAACTGCCGGGCATGGTGGCGCATGCCTTTAATCCCAGCACTCGGGAGGCTGAGGTAGGAGGAGCGTTGTGAGTTCGAGGCCCGCTTGGGCTACAACGCAAGCACAAGGCTGGTCTGAGCTACATAGCGCGTGAGGCTATGAGTTCGATCCCCTGTGCCACAAAAAAAATAAAAAAATAATAAAAAGGGAAAAGCTAAAACTTAAAAGCTCATTTGCCCCTTTAATAAAGAGGACACAGTTCTGACCGAGGAGACTTCTTCATCTGACTCCCAAAGGGACCGCTGGCCAGCTGGAACCAGGGTGGGGAAGAAGACCCTGAAGTGTGTCTCCACAGCTGGTCGGCAGCTCACTGAGGGTAAAAGAGACTTAAAATGCTATCCACTCCCAACTTCTATCCAACAGTGCAGAGGCGGCTGAAGGAGAAACCACCTGACCCCACATCTTGCCAAACAGAGAAAAGTGGGTGCTGAAGGCTGGCAGAGGAACCAGAGCCCCCTGGCAGTGTGTTCCCTCGGAGAGGCTGCCACTGGCCTGCTGTCTACAGCTCCACGCACTGAGGACATTTGCCCAGAGTCCTGTTTATCTGCAGTCTGTGCCACTGTGCCAGGAGGGGGCGGGGGACAGGCCAGGGACTCCTGGCAGTTGGGTCACAGCAGAAGGCGAACCCAGGGCAGAATGGACCAAGGAAAGTCTGATTAATAATTAGACACCAACTGCACAGAGCGCCTCTTTCTTCCCTGACCAGCTCCAACTGCTTCTGCAGACATGACTTCACCAGGCCCTCAGGTTCTTTATTGACACATTTTCCCAGGCAAGTCCTGGAGGGTAGGCCCAGGACTCGAGAGGGCTAAGATCCCGCCTGCAGGAGCAGTCAGCGAGAGCAGACAACTGCCCTACGGCTCCTCAACACTCTGGCCAGCAGCACAGGCTGTTGCTCAAAATGATGCCAGAAGTTTAGGAAAAAATGAGTATTGTATCCCAAAGGACCCAAAATAAGTGCCTAGAATTCCACAAAATGGAGTAATAGCCTTGCCTTGCCCTCCTCACAGATCAAGAACCCAAGCTGCCTCATGTCATCTCTAAGACAAGCCAAAAAAGGTACAGAGAGGGGAAAGAGGAAGGGGAAAAGGACAGAAAACAGCACATGTATTTTGCCTAGATCAAAGAAATTTCCATTTTTATCTCTGGAGGAACACCACATGGTTCCACTAGGCCTATGTGTTCCAAAGCAACCAAAGCAGCATAATCTGCAGGATAAACCACGGCTCGTTTTACATGTATTTTTTGTCCCTCACAGCAAAGTACTAGAATCTACTGCATTCCAGGCACTGAGCTGGGTCTGCACCCTGAACAAAACTCCTATGTCTCCAATGCCCTAGAAACAGACGTACAGTGGTGGACCAGTTATTAGTATTTAAAATGTCTCATGGACAAATTCAATTCATACTTAGGCAGAGTGAAAATACCTGTGAGGTGAAGAACAGCAGCATATAAGAGACTATTTCAAGGAGGCCCCTTTGACATAGGTGGTGAAGTGGCATCTTGCCCGGCCCTGGAAGGAAGCACCAAGAGAAGGCGGGAGTTTGCTCTATGGGCAGAAGGAGACATGTGCAGACTGCCAGGTGAGATCGGATGTGGGCCCTTGGCGGGGGCGACAGACAAGCAGGGCACGCTGGGCATCTTATGGGTTTGGATTTCAGGACCTTGTTGATTCCCGTCCTTAGTAGCTCTCAAGTCCAATGCCTTCCTCAAGGTACACACTAAAAAAACACGTGCTTCAGGCAAACGTGAGGTCCTGAGTTTGATTCCTGGTACCAGAAGAAAAAAAAAATGCTTGTGGAGTATGCCTGTAGTCCCACCTACTCAGGAGGCTGAAACAAGAGCCTACGAATTCAAGACCATCCTGGACAATATAGCAAGATTCTGTCTTTTAAAAAGAAGGAAGGGGGGGAGGTGAGAAAACAGAAGGAAGAGAAAGAGAAAAAGGAAGGAAAGAAAACACAGGCTTAAACGACAAATCAAATATACTCCAATGACCACTAAGACAGGAATGATAGTATGCCTGTAAACCCAGCACTCTGGGAGGCTGAGGCAGGAAGATTGAAAGTTCAGGCCCAACCTGAGCAATTTAGCAACTTAGTGAGACTGTCTCAAAATAAAAAATGGGCTGGGGATGTGGCTCAGTGCCTAGGTTCAACCCCCAACACCAAGTATATATATACGTGTATATATATTACCAATGGCTAATTAATGAGCAAGGCAATAATAAAAATCCTAGCCCTCAAGAACCATATATTCTGATTTGTAAAAAAGAAATTAGATCATCCTACCCCATCCATCCCCTGACAAGAGTCTGAGATAACAAAAATATATATATATCCTGATATACAGTTCATATAATATATATCCTGATACAATAATTTTAGGGGAAAAGAAATAGGTTTCCCAGAGACGGTGGGGACTCCAAGGAGAAGCTGAAGCACAGGGAAAAGGCCAAGCCACCCTGGGAGGACTCTCCAGCATAAGTCACAAGCATGGAAATAGAAGAGCGAGGTACATTTGGGAGGAGCACACAGCAGCATCTGGGCCCACCCCGCAACGCTCAGCATAGATCCCACAGGCAGACCCAGGGAAGCTCACCTTCATCCCCGAACCTTACTTAGAGACCCCCCAAAAGAACCCCCAGAGGCAAAAGCCCCAGTGGCTGGAAGGCCACTTCGAGGGAGCAAGAAAAGGAAAGAGGAAGATTGTCCCAAAAAGAGGAGCAGTAAGTAACAGAGATCTCTGGATCTCTCATTCACTTGGGATAAAAAGTTAAATGCCTGCCAGGCATGACAGTGCATGCCTGTATACCCAGCACTTAGGGAGGACGAGGCAGGAGAATTACAAGCTTAAGCCTATCCTGGGCAACTTAGTGACTAAGTGACGCCCTGTCTCAGAATAAAAAATTTTAAAAAGGGCTGGGGATGTAGCTCAGTGCAAAAGCCTGGGGTTCAATGAAGTACTGGGATACCAGGAGACAAGAGAGAAGAGGGAAACACTGAAGGAAAGAAATTTAAAGGCTAAGGAGGAGGGGAAAGGGGAGGGGTCAAGATGTTGTAGTATTATGCAACCAAAATTCCAGGCATAAGCCAGAAATTCAAAGGTCACAGTTCCCACAGCAACTGTAACCTGACCCGTGCGTGTATGTAGTCCTTGGCAGTGCCAGACCCAAGGCAACCCACAGCGTTCAGCACTCACTGGGCCGCCCACGCACCCCACCACAGGCCTGCTGCCCACTGCCCCAGGCCGGCCATAGGTGCCCACATCCCTCGCCCGTCATGCCACAGCTCGCCTGGCCACTCAGGCATGGCGTACTGGGGCCCTCGCTGGGCTCTGCAGGCCCTCAGCCTCTCAGCTGAGCTGGGCTCTGATTCACACATGCTTACGGTCGGTCTGTGATTTTAATTCTTTTGTGGGGTGACTTACCCTGCAGTGGCCGATGGGCTAGGCGAAGAAAGGAGAAGAGAGAAAAGGGAATTTTGTGTGGTGGGTGGCAAGGCTGCTGCTATCCTCTTCTCGCAGGTCTCACGGTATCCCAGTACTTGCCAAGCCTCGTCACATGGGGGGGACTCGGGATGAGTGAGAGAGAGGTGACAGACAGAATGCTTCTGAGTGGGTGGGATTTTTGCATATAGTATCCCTGATAAGGGGCTTGTTTCTAAAGAATATGTAACTGAGCACAAATTCTTTCCCAAGAAGGTCTAAGACTTGGGCTGGGTCACCCAGACCTCATGCACATCCTAAAGCATCATGACAGTCACCACGAGTGGGAGTGAAGCTGGAGCAGCAGAGTGTGGGATCCGAGCTGGGCACAGTGGCACACACCTGTAACCCCAGCACTCTGGGACACTGAGGAAAGAGGATCCCAATCAAGCCCAACCTGGGAATCTTGGTGACTTAGCAAGACCATGTCTCAGTAAATAAAAGAGCTGGGGTGTAGCTCAGTGCAAAGGCCCTGGGTTCAATCTTCAGTACTGCAATCAATCAGAAAGCTATTTGCCTGGGTGTGGGAAGAAGATGAAAGGTGCCTGGTTTACAAACAGATAAGCCTGGGCCATTTGCAAAAAAAAAAAAAATAGCACAGGGCTGGGGACATGGCTCAGCGGCACTAGTGGCAGCCTGGCAAGCGCAAGGTCCTAAGTTCGATTGCCAGTACAAAAACAAAAAACAAACAAATGAACAGAAAAACCACTAGCATCTTCTGTTTACTTATCACAACAGAAATGATTGAAGACTTGCCCAGGAAGAAGCTTATGTTCTATAAATCCTACTTCCCTCTGGGCCCTGGCTTATGGGAGGAGCTAAACTTACAGACTCAGGGCAGAAAACAACTTTCCTGTGCCTTTGATTCCTAAAGTGAACACAAAGAAAGTAGCCATACAAGGTGTGAGAGGCCAAGCGCATCCCTCAATAAGATCACAAAACAGCTGGCATGACGGTATGAGAAGCAAGCAAAGCGAGGTATGTGAAATCCCACACCATAGGGTCTCGAGTGCAGAAAGTGCTCACTAAATAGGAATTACCAGCATTGCTGCTGTTTTCACACTTGGTGTTTCACCAGCACTACTGCTGCCCCACCTGATTAACCACTGTCAAGAGCTCTGTCCAAATTAGTGTTCTGGGGGCTTTGTAACAACAGCGGCAAACACTCACTTCACATATACTTTCCAGGTAAGGAGCACAACTTTTTACGCTGTTCTTTTGAACTTAATATGTAAGATTTCATTTAATCCTCACAATAATCTCGTGAGATAGGTATCACTAGCCACATTTTACAGATGAAGACATGTAAATTTAGTATTTTATCTAAAGCCACACAGATGCAGGCGGGGGGGGGGGGGGACCTGTAATCCCAGCAGTCAAGAGGCTTAAGTAGGATAACCACAGGTTCAAGGCCAGCTACTAAGTGGTAGAAGAAGAAACTCAACCAAGGCAGTTTGATTCCATGGCTCCCACCCTTAGTCATAATCATATCCATGTTCAATGCAAAGACCTGTCCCCACCAGGAACAAAGCAGGCAAAGAGGCCAAAGTCATTCCAAGAGTGACTTTTTTTGAAAGAACTGCCATTCTCAGGTTGACCTTCTAACCACAAGGCAATAAAGAAATGGCCCTAAGATTTGCATTCAAGATGTCCTCACGATCCACTGCCTTTCTTGATAGAAGCAGCTCCAAGCAAAATGGAATGCTAAACCATGTTTCACTTCAAAACTACACTTGCTAAAAAATAGTCCAAGCATTCTGATGCCTCAAGGCTAATCATGAACAAGCCTGGGATAGTTTTGATTTGTTTGTTTATTTTTGTTTTGCGGTGCTGGGGCTAGAACCCAAGGCACCACACATGCCAGGCAAGCCCTCTACCACTGAGCCACACCCCAACCTCTAGGAACTGTTTAAATCATCATATACCCTAACTGATTCACTTCCTATTTAATAAATTCCCACAACTTCCTTGCATTTGGAAAGACAGAACTCACATTCTCCACTTCTCCTTGCTCAGGTTTCTTCTCTGAAGGAAAGGAATGTATGTTCAGCCGCACTGCACGCCCCCCTTCTCCTCAGCTACGTAATTCATAGTCACTTGTTCAGATTACATGCAAAGAAAAAAATTCAACACATTTGTTTATCCCAATTTAGACATGGAAATACCTAATAAAGTGCTAAAAGACAGAGAGAGAGACAGAACAAATGAGGCTCTGAAACAACACATTTGCAAGTCATTCGAGTGTGTCCCCAAAAGAAAACCTAGCACTTCTATCCATGAGTGAGTTTTGTGACCCTGGACAATAAGCAGACGCTCCTGATCTCTCCCCTCACCCACTCTTGTTCCCTCTCCTATGGGCTATGAGGTCTGCTGGAACAGACAGGTTACTTGGCTCGGTGGATACTGCGAACAAGACAGTCACAAAACATGACTGTGAGAGTGCTCGTTCATGACAGGGTCACCCAATGGGACAATCACACAGATACCCATGGTATAAGCCAAAAGGAATGTGAGAAATGTTTTATATGGACTTCTAAAATAAATCTGAGGGCCAGGCGTGGTGGCGCATGCCTGTAATCCCAGCACTTGGGAGGCTGAGGCAGGAGGATCGCTGTGAGTTGGAGGCCAGCCTGGGCTACAAAGTGAGCTCAAAGTCAGCCTGAACTGCATAGTGAGACCCTATCTCAAAAAGACAAAAACTAATTAATCAATTAATTAAGTTGAGGAATCAAGGGAGGAGGTGTTTTAAGTTTTTCATTTTGATAACTTGTCCATATAACCCAGATACATTTCTTGTTATTAAATTCCATGTAATTTACTAGAGTAAGTAAAACTGAAAATCTCATTAGATAACATTAGAGAATTAAGATTACAATAAGAAACAAGAATGCTCCATTTTCCTGGCTTGTGCCTAAATACAACCCTAGTACACTCACATCTAAATTCTAGCTATTCCCAGGCCCCATGCCCCAGTCAGTGTGTTTTGCAGCCATCAGTTTATGCCTGGTTTGGCATAAATAGATAGACAGAGGTATGGCAAACAGAATGTTTTAAAGAACTTTTTAATCTCTGCTTGCATAAAATTTTCAGTTTCCAAAATCTAACAGTGATCCATCCTTTAGTTCTGAGTACGAAAGAGTTACAAAGTGGCATAAATTATTAAAAACATATACTTAAGAAACTAACACCATGAAGAAAGTGAAAAGACAACCCAAAGAACAGAAGAAAATACTGTATCAGGGGTGATTTTTTTAAAAAATGAATAAGTGGGCATAGTAGTGCATGCCTGTAATCCTAGCACTTGAGAGGCTGAGGCAGGAGGAGTATTGTGAGTTTGAGGCCACCTGGGCTACACAGTGAGTTCAAATTCAGTCTGAACTATATAGCAAGACCTTGTCTCAAAATAAAATAAAACAAAACAAAACAAAACAAAACATTTACCTTTCATGGTCATTTTGACTTTGGGAGAGAGTCAGAAATTGACCAGTGCCAAGAATGGTGGATGACACTGACTTGCACAGTGGTTGCACCAGCCTGCATTCCCACCAACAGTGGAGAAGGGTTCCTTTTTCTCCACAGCCCCTCAAGCACTTGTTATTGGTTGATTTCTTAATACTAGCCAGTCTTTCTGGGGTGAGGTGAAATCTCAGTGTTTTCATTTGCATCTCTTGATTGACCCAGTGCTGTTGAACATTTTTTCACGTATTTATTTGCTGTTTGTACTTCTTCATCTGAAAAGTGTGTAGTCATCTCAGATGCCCAAGGTTGTGAGTTTGATTCCTAGTACCCAAAGAAAAAATTTCATTTACGTGGGAGAACTCATTTGACAGGGAACTTTATATATATATATATATATGGAAACCAAGTTTTCACTTTACCTTGAAATACATGAAAACTCCCACTAAAAAGAAATTCTTTGTAAATCATGTGAAAAGGCATTGTATGATGCCAGTGACATCAGACATTGAATTTCATGAGTTGTAGTCTACATAAAGAGCTTGAGAAACCATTTTTTCATTGCCTTTCATGAAGCAGCACACTGGAGAAGCTTCTATCAATGTTCATTATGGGGGAACACCAGTACTTATTGTCATTTAATTCTTGTGACAATATTATGAGAAACCATTAATAGATGTGTAGTACTCAAGTTATCAGTTGTCTTGCACACAACAATGAATACTGTATCAAAACCCCGTGAATGTACGAAGGTACCAGTTAAAACTCACATTTTCCAAATGCTTTCATCCCTTCTCATACAGCTTAAAGCTAAATAATGAGTTGTATACCAAGGGGTGTCAATTATTTCTTCAGAAAGTAAACATGAGGAGGAGATATGCTCAAGTGT
Organism: Dasyprocta punctata; assembly: GCA_004363535.1. Classification (NCBI taxonomy): domain Eukaryota; kingdom Metazoa; phylum Chordata; class Mammalia; order Rodentia; family Dasyproctidae; genus Dasyprocta; species Dasyprocta punctata. The sequence continues at coordinate 30,534 of RJWM01021410.1, forward strand.
AAATATTGTAAGTAAGGTCTTAAAATAGATCTCTGGATTAAACTATTTTAAGTTCTCTTCTAAGGGTAAATGTTGCAAGTTAGGGATGGTGGCATATGCCTGTAAACCTATCATTCAGGAGGCTGAGGAAGGAGGTTCGCTGTGTGTTCAAGGCCAACCTTGATCACATAGTGAGTTCAAGTAAACTGTAAACTGTATGGTGATAGCCTGTCTCCAATAAATAAATAAGTTAGTAAGTAAGTAAATAAATAAATAAATGCAGGCAAGAGTAGTGACACAAGCCTGTCATCCCAGCACTTGGATGGCTGAGGCAGGAGAATCACTGTGAGCTCCAGGCCAGCCTGGGCTACACAGCAAAACCCTATCTGAAAACAGACAAAACTAAACAAAAGCAAAAAAGATTAAGTGTTGTGCTCACATAGTTCTATAGCTTCTTATAAGCAATAGCACAGGAATTTAATATGGTCTCTTAAAGTACATAATAATTACAGCACTCGGGAGGCTGAGGTAGGCGGAGCGTTGTGAGTTCGAGGCCGGCTTGGGCTACAGCGCAAGCGTAAGGCCGACCTGAGCTACATAGTGCGACCCTGCCTCAAAAAAACCAGGGCTGGGAGTTTGGCTCAGTGCCTTAAGCGCCTGCCCTGGCAGGTGCGAGGTTGTGAGTTCAATCCCCGGTGCCACAAAAAAAAAAAAGTACATAATAATTGTCTTTATTTTGCACTACATGAGATCCAAAGAGGAACGAATCATATTTCTTGCATAGCAGTAGAATCAGTATTTTGTTGGTCTTATTTGTTTCCTTTTCTTTTTTTGCCTTTAGTAAATATTGGATAATGCTATTTGGAAATTAAATTTTCATGAACGTGCTATTTTTTCACTAGCTTGTATTTGAAACTTTTCTGCACACAGTGCATTATTGTAGGAAGAATTTGTTAGTTGGATGTCATATTTTATAGTTTTATTACTAGTAATTTCTGTACATGTGTTTAATCTGCATTTTTGTGAGTCCTCCACTGCCAAGAATGTCACTTCCATCACCAAGTGGTATCATTTCCACCACCAGAAGAACCATGTATCTTCTCAAAGAAGATACAATGCATGGGGCCAGGGATATAGCTCAGAGGCATAAGCACCTGCCTGGCAAGCGTGAGGTCTTGAGTTCAATCCCCAGTACCAAAAAAAAAACAAAAAAAACAAAGAAGATACAATACATGTAATAACTCACCTCTCCACCAGCTATGAATGTTCATATGATTTGTCAGCAAGAAAAGTGTCAGGAATTTTTGACCATGTTGATGTTTGTTTTGACAGGTTTCTGTTGGGTTTCTATACTTAATAACGAAGTAGTCTTAATAATGAAGTAGCAGCCGAGCGTGGTGGCTCACGCCTTTAATCCCAGCTCTCGAGAGGCTGAGGTAGGAGGAGCATTGTGAGTTCGAGGCTGGCTTGGGCTACAACTCAAGCGCAACTCAAGCTTGGGCTACAACTGAGCTACATAGTACGACCCTGCCTCAAAAAAACTAGGGCCAGGAGTTTGGCTCAATGGCTTGAGCACCTGTCTGGCAGGTGCAAGGTTGTGAGTTTGATCCCCGGTGCCGCAAACAAAAAAAAAAAAAAAAAAGACATAATGAAGTAGCATAAACTGTGAACCCATTGTGCTTTGGGAAATGATGGGGTGTTTTTCACCTAGGATGCAAAAATCACATGAAAATAGAAATTAAAAAAAAAAAGACTAGTGGATGAGGGTACAATGCCATGTTTTTATGAGCCTGCCTTTCTGTTGGATGACACTGGGCAGCAATGTCCACTGTTTTGTTTGTTTTTTTTAAACCCTGATCCATCTTATAATGACACTGACAAATGAGAACTTTCAGAACTGTTCCAGAAAGTGGCAAGAATCAAGAGTACAGGATTTTTTTGGGAGGGATCATAAAAATGTTCTAAAATTGGTTGTGGTAATGGCTGTACAACACTGAATATCCTAAAACCACTGAATTGTATAATTTAAATGAATGAATTATATGGTACATGAATTATATAATAAAGCTACTTTTAAAAATTGATGTCTAAGGGGCCGGGGATTTAGCTCAGTGACACAGTGCCTGCCTGGCAAGCATGAGGTTGTGAGTTTGATTCCTGGTCCAAAAAACAAAAACAAAAACTGATGTCACAAATATCACTGATTCTTTGTCAGCAACACAGGGCCTGGTATATCATAACTACTCAATAAATGTTGGTAAAATAAAAACAGAGCTATTGAGTCTTTGATGATATCACCACAGGAATTTCCCACCACCTCCAGTGACCTCTGCCAGACAGTTCCCACCCAGCCGAGACAGAAGCTTCGCCCCAGCACTTCTCCGGGGGCAGCACACCCCACTACACACTGGCCATCTTCTCTGCCCAGTCTCTTCTCAACCTCATGTGACCCTACTGGTTAGTAGAAAAAAGCAACATCTGTTCCTGGAAGTATTGTTTCTGAAAGTGTGCAAGCCCAGTTCTTCAGGAACAGGAGAAAAAAAAAAGGTATGGATGGTTCCCTCTCCAGCAGTCTGGCTCCAGGCAGAATTAGCACTTGAGCAACCACAGAATACTTCAGGGCGGCCAGGTGTGGTGGCTCACACCTGCAATCCCAGAATTTAGGAGGCTGAGGCAGGAGGATTGTTTTGAGTTTGAGGCCAACCTGGGCTACATAGTGAGTTCAAGGTCAGTCCTGTCTCAAAAAAAAAAAAAAAAAACAAAACCTTGAGGGCAGTAGATGAAACAGTAAAATTAGGAGACCACAGCAAGGGCCTTAGGGCAGTGGTGGGAAATTCTTCTGGGGCCTGCTCTGGCTCATGCGTGCAGCCTCCCTGGTTCCCCACCATGTAATGCTTTCCTAGTGGACGAGGACAACATAATCATTTCCAGCTCCTTGAAAATCATTAGTAAAGTCCTGCACACAGTCAGTGGACAATTCTTACGTAATGAAGGTAAGTCTTTACTTAAAACTCTCTCACACAGACATACAAGTCTCTTACTGGCAATCTAAGTGTCCGTGGCAAGTGAGTAGCCAAGGCAGAATCCCTCGGTTCTAAATGTGAACTTCACCGACCTACCACAAGCACTCACCCTGGCCCACACCCACCTTTTTCTCTGGAGCTCCCACCTCATTCCCCCTTATCATCACGCTGCAGTGAAAGGAGACCTGTGTACCTAGCCTGCAGCCTGCAGGCTCCTCCCAGACTCACCCAGATGCTGTTCCAACCCGCAAGCAGGCACCCTGGTTCCCACTTAGCTCAGCTCTCCCCTTCTGGCCCCTTCGCTGAAGCACCTTGTCAGGTACTCTCCCTGGGCCAGCCCGGTCTCTGCCTGCATCCACCATGAGTCATCTCCTCCCACCAGACACAGGGAGTTCCAGGAGGAGCACTTAGCTCATAGGCTGCCATGCTAAGAGACATATGTTTGCTTAATAAACTGATGTGTGTGTTTACATGTCATATATTTTTTAACAATTTTACTGATGTAAAAGATTCATAGCATACGATAAGCAATAGTCTTTACTGTAAATTCCAGATAGCCAATTCACTCTTATCAAGTGTGTTCATAAGATTGTTTCTGTCTCCTTTGAGGTTTTTTTTTTTTTTTTTTGGAAGAGGGTCCAATTTTTGGCCAATCTATGATGCCACTGACAAATGAGTGAATGTTGGGTGATACTTTCATTAAAACAAAACCAAAGACTGGGGATATATGTACAGTAACTTGGTGGTAGAGTGCTTGCCTAGCACCCACAAGGTCCTAGTTCAATCTCCAGCCCCAGAGGGAAGGAGGCAGAGAAAGAAGGAGGATGGCACATGCCTGGAATTCCAGCACTAAGGAGGCAGAGGCAGGAGAATCTCTGAGTTCAAGGCCAGTCTGGGTTATACAGTAAATCCACGGGCAGCCTGAACTACACAGCAAGACCCTATCTCAAAAAGAGAGACAGACCCTGTCTTAAAAAGAGAGACAGAGACAGAGACAGAGACAGAGACAGAGACAGACAGAGGAGAAAAGGAAGAGAAAAAGTGATACAAGGTCAACAGAACTGAACCATAGTATGAACAATTTCTAATTTTCGAACACTAGAATGTTCACTTTTGTGCTAATCAAAGTGGCTCCAGACAAAACACTGTAAGTATAAGCTGCAGTGACATCTATTCTCTCATCTTCTTAGAAAATGAACAGTGAACTGGGTTCTGTGATATAAACCAATGATAGCAAACTTTTTAGAGCTTGATTTCAATGATACAAAGAGCCCACTGCAGCATGTGTGCCATAGGTTCGCCACCACAGGTGTATATGCTCCCACTACGGCTGGTATCAAGCCACCAACTTGCACCTCTGAGCAGACACAGCTGGCAGGACACAGCGCACTGTCACACAGAATTTCTACCACAGATGTCATAGCATTCTTGTGGTACCACAAGAACGAGGAAGGCATGAGTTCTGCATATCCATGACCCTTGTCTTTAGTAACATAACAAGACCCTGCCTCAAAAAAAAAAGGCCCAGGGATGAAGTTCAATGTGAAGGCCTTGGGTTCAAGCCCCAGTACCCACCCTGACACAAAGACTTTCCCTTATCCAGGAATTCCGAATGCCAGACAGAAAAGTGCAATCTTCCATATGACACACATTTTTTTTATAGGGAGGGAGGTCTTTTAATGTTTAGTATACACTCAAATATGATACATTTGGTACTTCATCCACAAAAGGAAAGAACAACTGGGATGGGGGAAAGGAGAAAAGAAGGAAGGGCAAATACACACACACACACACACACACACACACACACACACA
>RJWM01021411.1:0-35334 GCA_004363535.1 Dasyprocta punctata
GGAAGGAGAGACAGGCAGGTAGGCAGACCCCTGAGGAGGGATGGAAAGGAACCTGCGGAGAGGACCTGCTCCAAGAACTCAGCCTCTTAACCCAATAGCAGGATTCCACCAAACAGAGGGAGGTAGATGCATTTGCAAAAGCGTTGCAGTATGAAAACAGGTTTTCAAATTTGTCAGGTTTCATCATCGGAAACTGTCCATAGTCTGCCATTGCTGGGCCTCCAAAAAAAAAAAGTAGCATATTCCTATGGCTCAGTACAGGACACAATAACCCCTACGAGTGCTTACGGTGAATGTTTGCGACTTGCAGGAAGACTAGAGTAGTTTGGGTCAGAGCAAGAAGAGTCTTGAACTAGTTTCAAATTCATCACGAAGAAGATGATTTATTAAAAGATCTTGGACAAGTAGCCAAACAATATATTTAAATGTTTAAAGGATTTCAAATTTAATAGAAAAAGATCTATCATTTTTTATCAAAGAAAAAATGCAATGATAATATTTAATGTTAACAAGAATTCAGAGAATCAGAATGCTCCCATATACTTCTGGGTATGAAAGTCAGAATGTTTTGGAATGGTAATTTAACTAAGCGTCATGGTTTGTGTCTGGGTGGCCCCCAAAGCCTCACGCAGTCATGGAGGTGGCTGAATCCAGTGTTTGTGATTGGTTCATTGTCTAGCGCTGGGATTGGCAGTGTGAGTGCTGCACCCGCCCAGGGGTGGGTAACTGGCATACAATATAAGGGAGGAAAGCAGGCATGCTTTCTCTCTCTTTTGCCTTTCGCTCTTGCTGTTTGTGGCCACCATGAATGGCTGCCCTTCAGCCTCATCACCCTGCCCTGGAGTCAGCTGAGTATGGATTGAAACCTCCAAAAGCTGTAACCTAAATAAAGCTTTCCTTGCTGCACTTTGGGTATCAGGTAGTTTGTCTCAACAATGAGAAATAACCAAGACACCAAGCATTCTAATGTATTAAGAACTTTATTGCATGGAGATATCATGGATATTAAGAAAAAAGTTTAGATACCAGGATATCTTTACTGTCTCACAGTAGGGAGTAGGTTAAATAAATCACGAATCATCCTTGCTGCTTTAAATATGTAAATGAATATTTAATGACATGGAGAATGTTTATGAAAGAATTGGGTTAGAAAACAGTGGGCACATTAGTCAGGATGCTTAAGAACAAGGTCAGACTGACTAGGTTTGACTTTCAGAGCTACCTCTCAGTTAGGTGACCTTGGCCAACTAACCTCATCTTTTGGCAACTCAGTCTTGTCATCTGTAAAATAGGGAGAGTACCACCCCCTGCCTCATGGGGCTGCTGTCAAAGTGAACCAAGGGAGTACACAGAAGGCATTTAGCTCCACCAGGGGCAGAGAAAGCACGCAGAGCCAGTTATTGCTAATATCATTGGTATTTGCTGCCAGCACATGAAGTCAACTGGGAAGCTAATTTAAGAAGCAAAGGTGGGAAGGGAAGCGGTCAGCAGGACCGCACCCAGCACATTCCACAGAGCCGGCCCTGTGATGTCACCGCCCAGCTGCCGGCTCTGACCCTGTGGCTCACACTGCCGAGTCCTTGGGTACTGCCAGGGAACAGCTGCCTCTCCTGCTGTGGAAACCGGATGCAGCTGCCACCGCTGCTGTGCCCTGGCCAGAGCAGACTCTGGGTCATCCCTGCTGCTTTGAGTCATCAGCTCCTGAATCCAAGTCCAGAGAGGATGCATCTGCTCAGCGTCCCAGGCAGCCAGCAGCAAGAGAGCTAAGAAAAAGGGCAGAGAGCATTTTTATCACAGAGAGAAGACGGCAGAGTCCACAAACTTAGGGATCACATTTATATTTGGGGCAACAGGAGCAAAAGAAGATAGAAATAAGCCCTGGATGTTTTAAAACATACAAACATCACCAGCATATCCATTTGCATGTTAAGAAAAAGAGTAAGGATACACATCAGAGTGTTAATGATCAATTCTGAATTGACCATTATGGCCGATTTGACTGTTTCCACTTCTTTCTATAACCGTCTAAATTTTCCCTGGTATAGAAAAAGCCATTTCTTGCTCTGGGCAATATCAGATCTCTCGTTGAAAGAGAAGCAGATGGTGACGCTCACATGGCTGTCGTTAGCCTAGAGCCCAAGCTCTTCAAGGTGGAGCCAACAGACAGGCAGCACTGAGTGAGCCCATTGGAAAGGCAGGGTCTTGGGCTCCCCCATCACCGAAAGCAACCCTGTTACTAAGAATGTACTAAAGCCGGAAAACCCGGGAGGAGGCTAGTGTTGATACCAGCCAAAAACAGTGGAGATTGGGACCTGGCTTCTTTGACAGTTTTATCTGTTTTCAAACAGCAACTTTTTTTTTTTCTAGTATATCCTACCAAAGCAAAATGGAAAGAGGGAAAAGAGATTGCATGTGTAGCAGAGAAAGAAGTACAGAATTCTCAAATCTTTCAGTTATATAATTCTATAGATAGTCACATTTATCTTTAGCCACACGGAATTTAAAAAATAAGTCATTTGAACATTTTCTATGTTTAAATACTTCTAAATTATTACAGCTGTAAGGAAATACGTTTTTACAAAATCTCAAAACCCTTATGATCATTATGTTAATAAATTTATCTTGAGACCAAGGTGAGTAACAATAAAAGACCTGAGAATTCATTTTAAAGACATGAGTAATAGTTCTGAGGTGCAGAGTCACTGAGTAATGACTGGTTCTGAAAGGCATAATTGTAAGCCTTTCTCTCTTTCAGTGCTATAATTAAAACAAAAATGAAAGTAAATCTAGAGAGCGAAGCAAACCTGGGTCACATCGGGACATATAATTTCCTTTTCTGCGTATTGGAGACCAAAGTCTTCACTTATCCACTAAAAATTAAAAGGACAAACTAATGTTTTTTCTTATTTTAGAAGTCATAGGCAACGAAGTCGAGTTAATCGTTGATTTCGAGAAGAGTTACCCGTACTACACCAGCACCGCGCTAACCCAACATGCTTTACTGTTCGCCGAGCTCTTTGACTACTTTGATCACGCTGCAGCCTCCACGGACCCGTTCAGGCCACTGTGTTGAATTTACAGATGGAGAAACTCAGTGTCCGGAAGTCAGGGCGGGAGGCAGCTGAGGCCGTCGCCCTACCAAGCTGGTGCCGGGGCAAGACCGGCCCCTGACTTCCTAGTCCCCGTTTTTTGCACAGTTCCAATGTATGCTCTTTTCTGGATATAAGTGGGGAAAGTATTTTTCCCATGTGGGAATTATCAGGACCAAAGGTAGAGAACACTGACCGTGGAAAGATACCAGGGTGGGACTAACGGTCTTACGGTAAATACAGCTGCCCCCATTTAATGCTGGAGAGAAGGAGACACAGAGGTGTATTCCGAGTCCGTGGGTGGCTTCCTGCAGAGCTCGCTGTGGTCCTTTGGTCTGCTCCCCTGTATGCCCCACTGCGTCTCCTGGCCTGTCCTCTGTCACCTCCACCAGACAGCAGGGAAGACGAGTGCCCGTAACTGGTTTGATTAAAAAGTTGAAAGAAGAAAACTTCAGTCATTATCTTCATTTAAACTTTGGGGTGTCGGCAGATGTCTTAGTCACTTTTTTGACACTGAAACACAAAACCCGACAGGACACCTGCAACATAAAGGGTAGATTTATTTAGGCTCAGCTTTCGGCCTGGGGCTCCTGCGCAGAAACACAAGGGCAGAGGCGTGGGGTGGAGGAGAAGTTGCTCACCTCGAGGCGATCAGCAAGCAGAGAGCGGCAAAAGAGCAGTGACCCACGTCCTAACAGCAAGCCAGCGATCATGGCCCTAAAACGCAGTCACCGTCCAAACCCCACAGGCTCTGGAGGCCGGTTCAGATCTAAACCCTAACAGCAGACGTCGGTTTTCAACATGACCTTTGCCACCATTCTCCTAGGTAACCTAGACAGATGATGGAGTAACACGGTATCAGGACAGGAGAAGAGAGTTTTGTTATGCTTCTGTTAACTTCTATGGCTGGTTTTTCCAAATGTGAAATATTAAACCTTTAAAAAATGAACTATAAAAGGCATGCAGGAAAATAGGCAATGAATAAGAATGGACAATTCACAGAGGAGGCAAGAGCAGGCCTAAAAAAGTTCCACTTCACTGGCCATTAAAGAAAGAAAGTGCTTAACACAAGCAATCACCACCTTTTATTATCAGATTAATATTAGGAATATTAAGAATGAGTGATTGCCAATAGTGTACTAAGCAGATATCCTCATATATTTTTAGTAAGAAGGTAACTTGGTACCATCTTTCTGCAAGTTCTTTGCCATCTCCCATCCTCTGCCAACTCCAGCTCCGTGGGTTAGGAGACCAGGCTTCCATCCCAGGAACAGCAAAGGTTCTAACTCTTGCTCCTGGAAGGCAAAGGCGGGGCATATGCTGATGGCCTGGGGCAGGTCTCCCAACACCATAGCATCCTGCTAGACCAGGCGGGGCAGGAGAACCAGGGCTCAGAGGGTTGTGCCTAAGCAGACAGTATCTTCCTGGGTCTTACCCACAATGCCCCACCACACATCTTCCAACAATATTGCTAGAAGCCCACCATGGTCTAACCTCTAATAGATCAAATTCAACATTTGTCCCTACTTCAAACTATTGCACTGAGATAGAGCCGTTTGATCTTGCTTACAAGCTGAACCTTTCTAACTCCAGACAGTCTGGTAGCAAAAAGGAGAAAGAGTCTCATTCTCAATTCGCTTGGAAGGTCTAGGCTCCACACACAGAGATTTTTCTAAATGTTTAGTAACTACATAGTCACTGTAATAAGGAGAAACTGAGAAGAACCAAAATGCCTAACCAAGAGTATGCTATGGGTGATCACCGGGGCCAAAGGGAAGTCATTCAATGAGAACAGTTTCAGTTTTGCAAGATGAGAACATCCCAGAGCTCCGTTGCACAAGGTGCACGAAGATAGCACTGTTGCGCCCTGCGCCTGACTATGGTGATGACCAGGCCAGGGGTGAGTGCACCCACTAACCACCCCTCACGTGGAAAATGCACCGCCTGTGACAGGAAGCAAAGACGCAGAATACAGAGTCTCCGGTTATAGATAAGCAGACGCCACCCTGTCTGCCCCACTGAGTGCAGATGGAAAATGGACCCGACGCAGGAAGCAGCGACTGGAGGGCTCCAAAAATGAGAAGGACTTGATCTCTAGTACAAAAAAAAGTTAGTTCATCCACAGCACCAAATGATGACGGTGATGGTGATGGTGGTGGTGATGGTGATCAGGATGACGATGGTGATGACACTTAAAGAAAGAAAATCAAGTGAACCAGCAGCAAGCAGGTGGCTGCGAGTGAAGACCAGAATTCAAACTGGGGAGTTTCCTGGTTCCTTTTCCTCTCCCCTTCCTGCCTGGGCCCCTAGCCACCTGGAACTGTAGCCAGGACCAGGTGCAAACCAGGAAAAGACCAAGAGCCCTCCAGGTGAACGAAGCCTTCTAGTTTTTATCTGAGGAGCAAAAGAGGAGATCCCCAGGGCTCAGAATTTGAAAACAAAAAACAAAAAACAAAAAACAAAAAACAAAAAACAAAAACAGGAGAAAGCATCTATTTCCTTCCTTCTTTTCTTCTCCCCAGGCTCCTGGGCCAGCAGCAGGGAGCCCTGGAGCAATGAGAGGGTTACTGAGAAGTAAGCCAGTTTAGGGGGCAGGGAAGGGCAGCACCGTCTTGGCCCACAACAGTGGCTGTATGTGGCAAACGCCCTGCCCGCACCCCAGGTGGACCCTAACGTGTGAAGGGAGATGTAAATCTAGACTCAAGAGCGGCCTGTGCTGGTGTTGGACAGTTTCTTGGCCTCTTCTGCCTTTAGAAACTATTTGAGGCTTCGTACTCTTGTCTGTATTCTCCTTACTACTGAAGCATCTTGAATTTCTGGGATTTGCTTGCAGCGTTCTCCAGCCCAATCTGCAGCACTGAGCCAGTGTGAGACCAGGGTGGTTCTGAGGGAGGAAGCTGTCCCATCCGCGGAAAGAAAACACAAAGAAGATTGCATTTGTTGCTGGGCCTTGAAGACCTACTCATGATCCACCAAAATAATCTGAAAAACTTATATTCCCTCACACACTTTAAAATGTGCATCTAAGCTTTTTCATCGTGAACTTATTAGCAGCAAAGGATGTGTTTGTCTTCTGGTATACTATAACCTTTGATATATTTAAAATTAAACTATTAGATCACTCTTAAACATAATCAAGAGGATGTCAGCACCACAGAAATATTATGCCATCATTCATTCAAAAATATATTTTAAAAAACTCTTTATGGTCAGAAATTTTACATCATCTCTTTTTCCTTGAACTCCTATTTCCATACCACTTTCCCACCATAAAAGATATCCTACTATGCCTTACGTTGATCCTTGAACGTATTTTGTTGATCATTCTATCCTAATTCTTTGCATCGAAGTATGCACATTAACTGAAATGTTTTCTGATTCTATGATGTTATGAATTTTCTTTTCACATGCAGCTATTATTACAGCCATTAAATGGACGAAACTGATCAACCAGCATACATCGCACATTTAGATGAATGTAGATATACAAGATTAAGATTTCTCTAGGCATGGTTGTTGCACACCTCTGTAATCCCAGAACTCTGAGAGGCTGAAGCAGGAGGATCACAAGTTCAAGCCCAGTTTGGGTAACTTAGTGACTTAGTGAAACTCTGGCTCAAAATAAAATAACATAATTTAAAAGGGGGAGGAGTAGGCTGGGGAATATAGCTCAGTGTGAAGGCCTTGGGTTCAATCCTCGGTACGGAAAAAATAATTTGTTGTAAATGCATCTTATAATGAGAGAGCGGGGCTTTTTTCAACTAGTTTATATATCTGTCAGTTAATATTAATTATTGCTACAATTACGCACCCATTTTATTCCCTTCTTACATGTAAGCTCAGAAAAAAAAAAATATTCACACCGATGAGTAGATGGAACTGGGAGAGGTTTTATTTCAGCGGTGACCGGCAATGCCCGGAACCCCTTCAGCGCCGCATGAGTAAACTCACACAGTACTGCATCATCGAAACCCCAGCGGTGACGAATCACCAGCTGCCCACTCCATTAAAACTGCGGCTTTGATTGTGTAGAGAGGACTGAGACCTTCCTGTGTAGTTAAACGCCTTGTTGCTCAGTTATTATTATTCCCCCCTCGGCCTCCACACCAATAATTTGCATTATCTTTTCATCTGGACTTGAGCGTCTCCCCACATGCCCCAGAATACCCTGCGCCCTAGCGTGGGTGGGGGAGGAAGAAAGCTACAGGGAGAGGTGGGAGCAGAGCTCGAGGTGCAGGGCGGTCAGTGCCGAGGGGAGGCTGAGTCGGGTGAACCTCTCTTCAGTCCCGCGAAACCCTTAGAAAGCGAGGTGTGCGCGTGGAGAGCTTAGGGCAGCCAGCATCCTCCCTCTCCAAAGGGAAGGGGAGGGAAAGAAAGGAGAAGGGGAAGAAGGAAGAGGAAAGAGGGAGGGGGAGACACACGAGCGGGGACGGGGCTAGGTCGGCACCGCGCCAGGCCCGGGGATGCACCCCGCCGCCCCTGCTCACAGGCCAGCAGCTCACAGCTGCTCGTAGGACCCAGGCTCTTCCCTGAGGCTCCCGAGCGGCCAGCGCCCTCCTGGCCCCCAGTGCTGAGGTTCCTCCCACGTCCCTGGACCCGGGTCCCTAATCTGCCCCCACCGAGCTGTGCGTGGCTCATCTCTCAGGCCTCGCCATCCTGCAAACCCGAGTGGGTGACGGGGGTGCCCTAGATTGTTGCTTGTGGGTGCTGGAGCGTGGCTCGGGGGCAAAGACCTTGGGTTCCAGCCTCCGCGTGCCGCACCCACACACACAGGGAAAGAAGAAGGACTTCTTCCCCCTCAGTAATCCACAGAGGAAGGCTGAGAGCTGGGCGCTGGGACCGCACTCCGCACACCTCGGGACAACCAGAAGCTTCTCTCCAAGCGACACACAAACGTTGGTACACTTTCCTGTGCACCGCCATGTCAAGTGTGCTCGGAATGCTGTGTATTAACTTACCAAATTATAACCCAAGACATCTAAGCAGGAGTTCGAATGCAATGCCTGGAAGGTTCCTCTGGCCTACAGACACCTCGGAAAGACTCATTTGTTTGCAGTATTAAACTTTTTCAAATAAAGCCGGGCGCAGTGGTGTAGACTTGTAATTCCAGCAACTCGGGGGCTGAGACAGGAAGATTGCAAACTCAATGTTGGACTGGGAGATTTAATAAGACCCTGTCTCAAAATTTAAAAAACAATTTTTTTCATAGGGAGCTGGGGATGTAGCGCAGTGGCACAGCTCTGACACGCCCGAGGCCCTAGGTTTAACCCTCAGTCCTGCACAAAGCTTTCAAATTAAAATTTATCTGGGTTCTAGGGGAAAATTAATATTGAGTCATCTTCTCCTATTGCAACAGTCAGCTGGGAGTGAGTGACAGCTGGCCCCTGGTGACAATGTGCCCTTTCCGCATTTCATGCCTTCTTCCACCTATGCCGCTCGCCAGCCTTCCTGCACCCAGCTTCTCCCCAGGACACTGGCCCCTCATCGGCCCGCTCGCTGCCCTCAGGCAGAACACAGACGCACATGCGCACGTGCGCACACAAAGCCCTGCCGTCTCAGGAACAATACTGGCCAAAGGAGGAAGTTGCAAATGTCATTCTAAAAACAGTACACATGCTGATAATAATACATGCGCATTTTCCATGCAGAAAATGTAGAAAGAATAAAATGAAAGAAAAAAAACCATTAAATGGTCAGTCATTGTGCGATCCAGAAATAATTGCTGTTGCCACCGCAGAACGCATTTTTCTGCCGTTCCCACTGTTACACTGAAAGGTGTGCGCCTGGGGAGCTCAGGTGGCCTTACATTTTTGTGCACCTCAAAGCCATGATCGTTTTCCCTGGTGCTGCCAACCATAGGATTTGCTTAGCAATCTGATTTCTTAAAAGTAAAAATTGTTTACTTTTAACATTTAATACACTTTTGCAGACACAAAACTTGTACAACGTATTAATTTGTTTAGAACTCATTACATGCACTGACTTTGTGTAACATTTTTAACTTATTGAAAACAGGTGTGAGCTTCTCCAAGGGCATTAAAAACACTCTGAAACTTCAGTAATAAAATCTGTGGCTTGGTTCTGGTAGAGAGCTGTGTGCTACCACTTTTGGGGTCAGAATTTCAGATATGTAGCAGCCAACTTCAGATGACTCTCAACACAGGTCATTTTCTCACATTTGTATTGGAAAAACTGAGAAGCAACTGGGCAAATGAGATGAGAGCAAGAACCAAATGCCCCTTCCCTCGGCCACCTCTACAACTAGAACTAGATCGCCTCTAGACTTTGAGAAGGGAAGAGAAGCGTACACGGACCAAGATTAAATTTCTGCTGACTCTGGCTTTAGCCCTACTACTGGGGCTTGTGTAAAAATGAAGCTCATAGAATCACAGGCTGTTTCTGCATGCCCACGTTTGCGGAAATTTATCTTGTTTTGCCAGCTATTTCCTCCTATGAAAATAAAGTCATTGGGAACTTAGGTTGTTCCCAGAAGTATACTGTGAAAATAAAAGTAAAATTTCTAAAAAAAAAAATTATAGAAATTGTTGAAGCAGCATAAACACTTGTAATCACTTTTTTTGAATGTGTGTGAAAAGGTTCCAGAGATTCTGAAGATGCCAATGATAACTGCGACCTGTAAACTAGTACTACCACTGTGGAAATCAGTATGGAGAGTCCTCAAAACACTGAAACTAGAAATTCCATTCAACCCAACTTTTCCCCTGCTAGGTATCTTCCTGAAAGAGTTAAAGACGTCATAGTATAGTGATCCATGCACACCAATGTTTATAGCAGCACAATTCATAATAGTTAAATCTTGGAAGCAGCCTGTATGTCCATCAGCAGATGAAAGGATAAAGAAAATGTGATATTTACACACAATGGAGTATAGCATACTGCTCTGCCATAAACAAAGGTAAAAGAGTCATTGTAGAAAAATGGATGCACCTTGAAACCATAACATTAAGTGAAATAAATCAGATACATAAGCTTAAATATCACATGGTTTCTCTGATATGAGTGTCTTAGTTACTTTTCACTCCTTGCTGAGACAAAACATCTGACACCCAAAATTAGGGAAGGAAAGGGTTATTTAGCTCACAGTTTTTGGAGGTTTCAGTCCGTAATCAGTTGGCTCCAAGGCATGGCACTGGGGCAGCACTTCAAGGTAGCAGCTGAGCAAAACCAGCCAGAGTAAAAGGAGCAAAAGCAAGCCTCTTTTTCTCCCTTATATTGTACACAGGACATTCCCCACCCACCCCCACCCGCCCCCAGCGTGGGTGTAGCATTCCCAAATCTCCTTGCCTTCCTTTGCACAGGATGAGGATATTTACAAAGTAAGAACCCTGGCTCCCTGCTGAGTCAGTTAAACTTCTGACCTTCTCAAATTGACACAATGAACAGGTAACTGCTTGTGCTCTACACCTCAGGATGTAGAGCTGCTGAGTTACTTAATTAAGCTTCTAGACTTCTCAAGTGGACACAGTGTATAAACCATAACAATGAGAAACTCAAATATAAATAAAGAGCAAAATAAAAGGTAGATAATAGGAAGAAGGGAGATAGATCTTTCTCAAGGGGAAAGGTGACCCAGAGATGCACAGCACGGGGTAGGGATGAAAAGAGAAATTAAAATGTGTTATGTACATGTACCAGCCCCCGCACAAGGGATGCAAACGTGATATAATACAAACAGGTAGTAATAAAGGAAATAATCTGGGGAAAAAGTTTTCTTTTTCTGTACAAATTAAATTACTTGGAAAGATGGCTGTTTCAATGTGGTTCTTTTTGGTCAACAGTGTTTCCTGTGAATTTCTTTTCCCATGTACTGTTTTAGGCCTTTCTGCTGTAGTTTGAAGCAGCTTCAGCATATTAGAAACCATTTTAACCAACATTTGTCTTAACTAATCCCAAATTAAAGTTACTCCATGCTAAACTTTTCCTTCCTAGCCTGTTCGCACAATGATCATGTTCATGTACATTTGCAGGATGCCCAGTGTGTGTCAAGGCATTATGTGAAGTCCAGCAAGGGAAGGATGATGAAAGCGTAGTCCTTTCCGACTAGGACATCTCAGCGTAGAGGACGACAGACGATTGCATCAGAGGACAATGATGTACCTTTCAGGACAGAAGTAAGTGATGGCTACAGAGTTGGCCTGGCACAGCACAAGAGCAGGCCCAGGCACAACATCAGGCTGCAGGAGTGAGTCCAAATGAAGAAAGGAGACGGTGGCAGAGACTTCAAGGATGAGTTAGAGTTTCTCCTTGAACAAGTGAAGAAAGTTATTCCAAGCAAGCAATGCACTATGTGCAGACTTACGGAAGTGTGATGAGAAAGCAAGAAGTGGTGGAAGTAAAACTGGCTCAGCATAACCAAGAGGTTAAGCTGGAGAACAGAAAGGGTGCTGGCGGAGAAGGCAGATAAAGAACTTTTTCTACCTCACTGAAGGCTGGAGTTTTATTCTGAAGGCAACGTGAATTCATGGAAGGTGCTGTAACAGTAGAGGGCCATGATCAGATTTGTGTTAGAGGCGGTCAGTTTGTTGGCAGAATGGAGACTCAGCGCTGGAAACAGAGCAGTTAGGAAGCTGATGCAGGCATCTGGGCAAGAAATGACAATAGCAGGTGTCTGGGCAGTGACTGTGAAGACAGAAAAGGGGGTGCAGCCGAAGAATCAGTGACATTTCCTGCATGTGAACAGCAAGAGAATTTCTGGTCATGGCGATGATAAACGCTTGTAAAAAATATTTAATCTCCTTCACTGCTATAAAATTCAGATTAAAACAAATAATACCCATTCTTAGTTTTAACTGCTAAAATTGTAAGTCGAAATCTTTCCCCTCCTGTTGAATGAATAGATTCTGATGAACTCAGCACAGCATTCAGTACAACTTTTTCGGAACCTGAAAGCACCATTTGCTGAGAAGGTAACAAAAGCGGGGATGTGGTTCTTTAGAATGGTAGCAATTTCACATATCAGCCACAACAATCTGCCTAACCTGTTCATACGCCCACCTCCTGTCATTATTAATAGACTTTTGCTTTCTCGATTTTCCACTCAAACTCATTTTTTAAAAAAAATATAGTGATGGTCAAATGGGGTCGAGCACTTTTATAGTCACTTCTGGCAGAATTTCTGTTGTCAGTTGCTTAAAAATAGTAAAAGTTACCTTACATGTCCAAAAATGTGGTTGAGAAATATCATCAACTTTCTTAAATGTATCAGAAGGAAATAAGGGAATTGTAATGTATAACTATAAATTTGGGACTTAAGTCATATGCTGAAATATAGGATAGAAGTAACTTGAAGTTTACCCACTAATGTCAACTTACATAAATTTAAATAAAATAGAAAAGGCATTGCTCAATAGACTTTATAGCAATAAATTATAAAGCATAATACTAAATTAGTAGAAAACTTTTGCAAGTTTATTGAATAACCTCATTATCATATAAAACATTTTGGGGGTGCTTTTAACTTGAGCTTTTTTTTTCTCCATATGCCTTTGAGTGTAATGTAAAATTACTGTTTCTATAACATAATACTTAGAAATCTATTACCATAGGCACTTGATAGGAGAAGGAAAGAATGAAGGGAAACAGAGCTGGAAAATTTCTGACCCCACTAACTATTCCATAAGAGATTCAGAATTTCCAAGACAGAAATTTGGGGCTAGGTTTATATAATAGGTAAGTTCCTATAACTTGAATTTTCAGAAGAAATCATGGAGATTATTTTGCTCAAGTCCCTAGTATTAAGGAACTGAGACTAGAAAACTGATCGAACGTAACCGGTGTGAAAAAACTGGTCAGTAGCAGCCCTAGGATCTAGGTCAGAGTTCTGCCCACACTCATGCCTGGCTCTCCCATGACCTTACCGTCAACTTAGTTGAACCAGAGAAGTTTCAACTAGCAAAGGAATTCTTAAAGGAAAATATAGTCAAGTAAAAAATCTGTCAAATTTGATAAAGCTAACAAGGTTTGAAAGTTGAATGGGGACATAGTCTGAACTGATCAAAAGATCAAAATCAAAAATAATTTAGAAGAATTTTTCTCTTTAGAGTACACACAGCAGTGTGACTAACCTGACCGCATCTCAGGTAAAGATACTGGGGATCTCATTTTGGTAACTGAATGTGCATGATGTCTAAGTTGAGTTGCTCC
This sequence comes from Dasyprocta punctata, assembly GCA_004363535.1. NCBI lineage: Eukaryota > Metazoa > Chordata > Mammalia > Rodentia > Dasyproctidae > Dasyprocta > Dasyprocta punctata. The sequence goes on from RJWM01021411.1 coordinate 13,254, forward strand.
ACCTTGCCCTGCATCAGTAGGATCTGAATCCCAGTCAGCTTCTATCTAATTTGTGATTTTTGGAAGTTCTAATTATGGTGTGACTGTAATTGTGAAAAATCTCCAGCAAAAGGAAAGCAGAGAACTGCCAGAGGGTGTTAAAGGAACACCGAACACGACCATTCTCTGTCTTTCAGTCTTGTCATCTCCTTTCGTCACCACAGAACCTAACAAGAAATGGGGAGACACTGACACGACATACAAAAGATTTGGACTCATTGGGACTCTTGGTTGGCATGCATAATATGCAAATGCACTTACTTGATTCTTTTTGTGTGTATGTGCGTGCCGGGAATCTAACTCAGGTGTTTGTGCTTGCCAGGCAGGCGCTTATGCCACTGAGCTAAATCTCTGGCATTGTTTCTTGAACACCAAATTTGTGTTGGGAGCGCTTAGGATGGAGGAGCATTTGGCCACTCAGAGATACCCCTGTTCCTATGGACTGGATGGGGCTCCACGCCAAGGACAATTCAAAGCCATAAAACAATTCCTCAAGCCCTTGTGGCAAAGCCATTACTATCCAAGAAGTGGGTTGTTCATTAATGAAGAACTTACCTACTATGTCCTGATCCTCTGCTGAAAATCCCTTTCACAAAGTGGTGGCCACCCAGTGAGTACGGGGAGAGAAGTGACATTTAAGTGCCTGCTCTGCATCCTGTGTGCTTCCTCATTCTCACGGAACCTCTGTAAGGCGCGTATTTCCCCACTTCACTAATGAGAGAACCAGTCCTGAGAAATGCAGAGCTGCCCTGGGTCCGCGGTCAGCAGACGAACAGCTGGCTGGCTTTCCCAGCGAGCACCTCTGCCCAGCCCCAGCCGTGCCCGGACTCACCACTGGGCAGCGGCGGCGCGCGCGGGGCCTCAGCTGCATCCGGCTGTGCTCAGAGCTCAAGCCCATTCCGCCATGCTCTGCTCTTCCCCAACAAAGAGAAGCCAGAGGACTCCAAAGCGCGATATCCCCAGGGAAATACACTGTAAAATCCAGGATCCTTTACCTGAAGAGACTGAGCCTTGCTAGGATGCCAGGTTATTCCTCTTGTGCATTTTATCTGTTAAATATTCTGGCTATCCTTTACAGGGCCAGGAATCATCTCTAGCTACAATCTCCGGAGTGAATGTTTAAGAAGTGCAATTGGATGATGACGGAAACACTTCTTCACAGTCATCCAGCCAGACGGAAGCCCAGCATCGCTGCGTTGAGACTGTCAGGTGCCGAGAGCTGTGAGGACAGGGTGCCCAGGCAGATGCGGCACTAGATCAGCCAGGGAGACTGCAGGCTGGGGAGGCGTCCTGAAGCATCCGTTGATGCATAATTTCAGGTTGCTCGATTCTGCCCGAAAGAGCCATGGTGACAGATAGCGGAGCTCCCTGCAGCCTCTGGTTCGGTCATCAGTGGCTTCCTGGTTGCCTGGCTTTCACATGCAGTGGGACCATGCATGGTGGAACGTTAGGCCCCGTCCAGCATGCAGAGCCATCCACCTGTGTTCTACAGTTCTACACTGGGAAGAAGAATTGCGGGGCCCCTGCCACCTTAAAATGCCACAGGGCAGCCTCAGGTCAGCTAAAATGACAGTGTCCTGTTTTTAGCTTACACTCCGTACAAATGCACACTGCCTCCGGCCCATGCCAGGTCACATGTTCACACTGCTCCAGGTGGAATAAGTATTTTGCCACAGAGGTAAAGAGTAAAGACCTGACTCACTGTGAACCGTCCCCTACGGATGCCAACAAAGAAACTCAATGGTGTGTTAAAGGGCCCTAAGGATAAATGTGTTAAAATACAAATATGTAAAAATTCAAAGGTTTTCTTCACCAAAAACCAAAGGGCCCTGACAACATTATTTTATTTATTTATTTATTGTCTTTTCGAGACAGGGTCTAGCTATGCAGTTCAGGCTGGGCTTGGACTCACTTTGTATCCCAGGCTGGTATTAAACTTGCAACAATTCCCCTGCCACAGCCTCCCGCTGGGGATTACAGGAATGCACCACCATGCACAGCTCAACATTATTTTAAAATGTGAAGAAGAAGAGAAAAAAAAAAGTACCACCTGTGTCCTAGATGATTTTCTAAATTCCAAGGCCATACTGATAACCAAAGTTGTGCAAGATAGAACTGCAATGAGATCACTTTCCTGCTCGTACTATTTTTAAAACTTACAATATTCAGTGTGGAAAAGCTACATTGATATGGGCTTTCTCATGCTCAGCCAGTAAAAATGTAAATTTTGGTGAGCTCTCCAGAAAGTAATTCACCAGTATATTTCTAAAGTCTTAAAAATGCTCATCCTGTCTCTTAAAGTACAATAGCATCAGGCATTTTTCTGAGTGTGGGGCCACACCGTCTTAACAATCTATCCAGATGATTCTAATTTGTACTTGAGAATCACTGCCCCAGAGATTTCTTACCCACACTGTGGCTTAATGACCATCCCCTTAGATCCGGTGCTTACCCCAAATTCCTTTGTTGAAGCCCAGTTGCCAATGTCAGGCCCTTGAGGTGAGGCCTTCAGGAGGTGACCAGGTCCTGAGGACAGAGCACTCACAATACGAATTCTTCATAAAAAGGACCTAGAGAGCCTCCTTGCCCTTTCCACCATGTCAGGTTACAGAGAGAACTTCGCTCCTTTTTTAACTGGAGAACCGTACTTTACCTGTAACCAGGAAGTAGGCTGGGGCAGACACTGAATCCTCTGAGACTTGCTCTTGGGTCTTCAGCCTCCAAAACTGTGAGACATAAATTTCTATTGCCTGTGAGCCCACCAGTGATGCAGCACCCCATGGGTATAGCATCGTAAATAGATGAAGACACCGTCTTCAGGCAGAGAAGTCTTAACGTCTTTACCCGGGTGAAAACTCCTAGCTCCAAGCCTACATAACCAACTATTCACTTGATAGTTCCACTTCAATATCTTACAGATTCTTCAAAGTAAACATGTTTAACATTAAATTCAGATCGCTTTTCCCTCAAATCTTCTCTACCTCCGGTGACTTCAATCTTCACCAACAGCTGTGTCATGTCTGCTCAATCTTCACTCTCTCCCACCTCATCTAGATATCCAGTCCGGCACCGTTTCCTAATGGCATAAGATACAGCTGTGTGCCCCATGGTGTTCCCCCCGATTCTGTTTGTTGCAGTCCTACTCCCCCAATGTGGCTGTTCTAGGGTCTCCAGAAGGCAGCTAAGGTTAAATGACTAAATGAGGTCAGAATGATGGGGTCCTAACCCTTGAGACCCCCACACACAGAGTAAGAAGAACTGTGCACCACACCCGGGTCCAACTCTTTGCGCTTCACACAGGCCTGCACTACTCCCCTGCTCAGCAGATATGCTTCCCGGACTTTCCCAGTGTGGCCCGCTACTTTTCTGGTTTAAACTTCAAAGCTGTGGGTGTGAAGTTTCTCTTCTTGGCTTTCTTTATGCCTAAGTTCCATGAAATGTAGGTAGATATTAAATAGGTGATTGCAATTACAACTGAAAGAAATTCTAAGCATTCCATCTCCACCTCTTGGGGGACCATCTCTCGTCCTACAGCCCAAGTGAAGAGAACTGAAGAGTGATGGGTTCCACCCGTATGAACCTGCCTGGCGCCTGCCTAACATGGCGCTGGCTACAGCGTGTCCCTTCAGTAGTGACTTCCGCCTTCTTCTTCTTCTTCCAAGCCGGAAATCAAACTTTCCGCTTTTTGGACGTGCGTCAGCATTCCTCCAATCAGCTGTCAATACGTCATTCTGCCTGCCTCTTCAAACTCCGCCCCCTGTCAAACCTATTAAAACCCCGCCGCTTCTTTGTCTGCCTCAGAGGGATCTTGCACTCTTCTGCAGCTCTCCCGTGTCCCCCTAATAAAGGCCTTTTCTTCTTTTTTCCTGCCTTTGCTTCTCTACCATGCCAAGAAAAACCTATCAAAGAGTACATAGCCAGGACTAGAGGCACATGGACTGATACTTAGCAAATCACCCCAGTGTGGGGGCCCAGAGGTCCCGCACCACGTGGCCTCTCCCTCAGCTCCCCACAGTGCCTTATGGCTAGAGGAGAACCATCCTAGCTCAGTCCCTTTGTACCTCCGCCACGTTTGGGCCTGTGCACATGCTGTCCCACCTACCCAAAATACTTTGTTTTCACCCTTCCCTTTGTGTGACCACCATTCATAATTCGGTAACAACATCTTTGACCACTTTTATACAAGAGTAGATCTCTTGTCATACATTCCCAGCATACTTAGAGTTTCTTTCAATTTGTAATTACAATCACTTGTTTAATGTCTACCTACATTTAATGGACTTCAGACTGTAAATTCCATGTGTCTGTTGTCTTCCCAAACATAATCTCAGTGTCCAGAACTGGATAAGGGTCCAATAAATATAGCTGATGACAAGGTTAAGTCCTTTGGTATAGATTTCAGAATCAAGGTTCTCATACCATGGCTCTTTATTTATGGTATCCTAAGAGTATAAAATATGTTTTTTTAAAAATGTTTCATTTGCAATTACCATTCTGAATGTATCAGGATCTTATCAATACCATGCAACCAATACAAATTTGGAAGTGAAGTTGCTTGCCTACATATAACCATCACCCATTTAATCCAATCTAGCTCAAATTTCTTTTTCTTTTCTTTTCTTTTCAGTGGTGGGGATTGAACTCAGGACTTCACACTTAGCAGGCCCCTTACTGCTGAGCTACACTCCCAGCCCACTGGTTAAAACTTTTTACTCCATCAGAAGAGCTCAAAAAACTCAGGCAACAGCTTTAGAATAAACACATGACATATATGTAAATTCACTCAAATATAGCAGTTACAGTAATGAAATATTCTTTCTATATAAGATTTCACCTGAAGAGAACTCATAAGCCTTCTGGGTTTTTTCGTGACAGTACAATAGAACTTTTGGAAATAACTGGGCTTAGAAGATCATTATACAATGACCTGAGAGAGCACTACAGGAACATCATTATTTAACCAGAACTGGTTTGTGGCCAGCTGAAACAATTGCAGTAGTACACCTCACCTTAGCTTTTATTCTCTTCTCTTCCCTTTATCCTACATAACTTTTCCTTGTGCAATTTGTACAACTGAAATGTGTTTCACAGTGGGCTGGAGGAGAGAGGAAGGTTGTGAGAAAGAGAAGAGAGCTCTAAGAGAATGAGCTGAGCCCTCAGTATCTCTGAGGGGCAACCTGAATTTTCTACCATAAATCTCACTTTTCTCCTTAGACAAAGCAATGCAACATACAAAATACACTCAACTCCATCGTGTTGGGAATGCCACTAATGGATTGATGTCCTTCTCAAGTCAACCGTGGTTGAACCACATTAAAGAAATAATTTAGCCATGGCAGTGATTCTCTGAGTCTCAACTGAGAATCCAGCCCACTAATCAACCTCCAGACCTGAGTCATCGAGTCCTCTTTACTCTCTGCTCATAGGATTTCATCTCCGCTTGGCCGTCAAACCCAACAGGTCTCAAATGGAGCTCATTATCTTCCCCCACAAACTGGTTTCCCTTCATAGTTTCCATGTGTGAACCAGTGCTGCAATCACAACTCTAGCCATTCAAGCTCGCAACCTAGGGCTATTCCTACCTTTCTCTTTTCTCTTTCTTGCAGCACCAGGAAGAAGGAAGCAGCTAGAACCTACACCCTGTCCTACCCACGAAAGTGCTGAGGCACTGACATCAGAGCATTGTCAAGGTGTAGTCAACGTCCCTGTGAGTCAGGATGTGCTGTGACTTTCAGCTACGCCTCAGACCTACTGAATCAGGGTTTCATCGAGGAATCAGCCTTTTAAATTAAACCCACACTGGACTTCTAAAGCCCACTAAAAGAATCAATACTCTAAGTGGAATGATTTCCCTGCAGAGATGTACTGTGGAGGAGGAGTGAGGAGAGACGGACACCATAGATGAATGGAATTCAGAGAGAAAATCCAAGCACAGAGCCTGCAAAGGTTCACTACTTAGGAAGCTGCCATACAGATCCCTTCATAAGCAGCCCTTACCAGCACTGCTCAGTGGAGACTCTCCCCAAAGGGTAGGACTAACCAGAACAAGCAGTGCCGGAGACGAGTTCTGAGAGTTAAAGCACACGGGGGGAAACGGTAGCAATGCACACAACGCTGTGGCATTCCACGTTCTTGGGTCCCAGAATTCCTGCTTTAGTTTTTGTCTTTGTAATCCTGGGGATTGAACCTAGTGCCTCTGGAATGCTAGGTAAGCACTCTACCACTAAACTACATTCCTAGCTCTCAGGGGTCCCTGACTTATCGATGGGTCAGCTTACTGTGGTTTGACTTAGGGTTTTCAATACTACGATGGCACACAAGCATCAGCATTTAATAGAAATCGTTTGAGTTTTGGTCTTTTTCCTGAGCGAGGAATACCTTATATGTCACTTCCTCCTGACGCAGTCTGCAAACCACAGCTCTGGGCCAGTCTTGTGGCGGTGAGGATAAACAATGGCACTCACAACAGACTGAGTTGCTGAACTGTGACGTGTGGGGGCTGAGGTGTGTTGAACGCATTTTTACTTAATGATATTTTCAACCTCAGTGGGTTAACCTGATGATAAGTCGAGTCACAGTTGTGTGATTAATTCAGTATTTACTATATTGTTGGAAAGGTTGGGAAAACAAGCTCCAAAATTCTAAGAATGATTACCAGGAGTGTCAGTCAGCACAGTTCTTGCTTGTGCCACGATTGGAAAATGAAGGACTATGCTGGGTGTGGTGGCACATGCCTGGTACATCATCCCTTGAGAGGCTGAGGCAGGAGGATCACAAGTTTAAGGCCAGCCTGGTGAGACCCTGTTTAAAAAAAAGAAGAAGAAGAAGAAGGACAAGAGAGACAGCAGGGAGGGAGGGAAAGAAAAAAAAAATGGGAGAATAATGAGAAGGCTGGGGTATAAAGATATAAAGAGACAGTGTCCCAAACGCAGAATCCTGGCACTACCTCAGCCCAGATCCATGCCACATGAATGTCCCTGGCACCCACAAGAAGTGGGCACCAGTCCCCGAGGCCGCCACTACATTGGCACCTAAAACCCTGGAGCATTCACATCCCTGCTTGCTGGTGGAAACCACAGAAATGCCACCTCGGCCTCACCTGCCGTCCAGAGAGCCGCGCTCCTGCGACTGTTGGCTGTTGGGGGCCACGCAGACTGCAGGAGCGTGGGAGACAGCGCCAGCTGTCCTCCTCAAGTGCTGCCACGGGCAGAGGGGCCGAGCACCTGGGCCACACAGGACTGCTTGGCATTGTCCTGGCTGTAGGCAGATTCTCAGAAGGTCTTCCAGGCCAAGACTGTTTCCTAAGTCCAGCAGTGAACTCAGTTTAAGAGGAAAGAGAAAAGGGAAAGCTCAAGTGCATACAGGTTGAAAACATTAGGAAACTCAGTTTTGATGATACTGAAAACCTCAGTGGAAAGGAAATGGGTCAGATGCCAGTAATTCTTCTTTCCTAGTAGCTTTGGTTTCAGTCTCTTCATTGCCATGCCTGTGAATTGAATATGATTCAGATTCCTTAGGTCTGGAAAAAATCAGCTGTCTTCTCGCTGGTGCCCTGTCTTGGTTCCCCAATCCTTTCCTTTGTTAGTCTGTTCTACGCACTGATCCCTGACTGAGTTTCCCAAAACAGTATTCTGCAAACTTTTTACTTGCAACCACTTCCAAAAGAACTTTGTAACACTTTGTCTCATCTTGCCCATTACTAAGCTGATGTCTAAAATCTTTCATCCAAAGTTAAAATATAGTTGCAAAGGATGTAACTTGCAGCATACTGTGAGTATTACCATTTTAAAATAAAACATAGAGCCGAGCGTGGTGGTGCACACTTTCAATCCCAGCACTTGAGAGGCTGAGGTAGAGGAGCGTTGTGATTTCGAGGCCGGCTTGGGCTACAAGTGTGACCCTGTCTCAAAAAAACTAGGGCCAGGAGTTTGGCTCAGTGGCTTAAGTGCCTGCCTGGCAGGCATAAAGTTGTGAGTTCAATCCCTGGTGCCACAAAAAAAAAAAAAAAAAAGAACTTAAAAAATATATCCAATAGAATCTAAATTTCACATCATCTTTTTGTTTGTCTTGTTGAGACAGGGCCTCGCTATGTAATTCAGGCTGCCCTTGAACACGCTATGTATCCCAGGCTGGCCTCGAACTCATGGCAGTTCTCCTGCCTCAGCCTCCTGAGTGCTGGGATTACAGGCATGCACCAGCACATCCAGTCACATCATCTACTTTTTGTAAAAAACAATGTATAAGCAAGCTCTTCTTTAGTAAGTAAACATTTTGTATCTTTCCTTTCTATCCCTGAACTCATATTTCTGTTTCACTTCCACCAACAGTTTCATTTTATTATGATATATTTTATTTCCTAAGTCTTTGAATCGAATATCTTATCACAGTAAAATTATAAATTTTCAAAATTATATATGCTTAATTCCTGTGACTATGAAACTATGTTTAAAAATTATTCTAAGTTGAATTATCATTTCAATTATTGGCAGCCACTGGTAAAAACAACATAAGCATATACATTTTGATAACTTACATTAAACAGAAAAAGTAAACTTTTTTTAATGTCTCTCTAATGTGCTGGATGGGGGCTGCCTGGTTTTGTGAAAATTAGGCCAAATATCTGCAATTACGCAACAGCATGCAGCAGGCACTGTAGTGCGTGCCTAAGATGCCAGTATGTGGAGGCTGAGGCAGGAGGATTGCCATGAGTTTGAGGCCAGCCTGGGCTATATAAGCAAGTTTAAGTCCAGCTTGAACTACATAGTACAATCCTGTTCCAAAAAGAAAAAGAAAAAATATATTTACAGGTCAAATGAGACATAGTTCACTTCAGTTGTGTCTGTTTTATCTGTTTTATTATTCTGTAAATACTGAGAATTCTGTCTGCATAAATAAGTAGATGGAATTAGAAGCAATGCTCTCAATTTTTTGCATTCTGTCAGAATCATGCAAAGAATCTTGGCATAAAACTAGTATCAAAATGTATTTTTAATAATTTGTTAGTTGAATCATAGAGTTTCCTACAATTTTATTGAAAGCAAAGTAGGAAAACATTTAACTGCAAAGGGATTTGTTACATGTTTATCAATGGGACTCCCTTCTCAATGCAAATACCAATCACTGTTCTGGGTTTCCGCCCATCCCAGTGGGCTCTAGACGTTCTTCTACCTGGGGTACAGTCATCAGGTTAGGGTCGGGGGGCCTTTCTTCTTTAAAATGTGAGACAGTGGGGAGGAGCGGGTAAAAGAAGAGTTGGAAAATGTGTGTCCTCTAGCAGATTAATTGCAAAGAATACAAAGAGAAATTGCATATCCAGAATCTGATTCCCTTAAAACTTTTCTTGGCCTTCAAATCCTTTGTGAAGCGTTCTTATTCCAGATTAGTTTGCAGACTGTGGCCCTAATACAGTATAGCCTGCCTAAGTAGTATTTCCCCATTGCCAGAAGTACTCACAACTTGAAAAAAGAAGAAAGTTACAAGAATGACTAAACATTTAAATCTTGTGGCATATTTGTATATTTTTAAAGGTAACTACTAATATAAGCGACTTAGCAACTGAAAAAACATCTGTATATTGCCAGTTTCCCTGATTCTAAAACAGACAGATGTTTTTACATTTGATATTTGTAAAATTTACCCAAACATACAGGTTCTTTGTTTGTTTGTTCATTTGTTGTACACAAGAAGCTGTCATTAAATCAACAGTAAATCTTACAACTTGAAGGCATACAAGGAGTGATCAAAAACTACTGCGAATGTTGACAAATTTTTAAAAAATGATTACGGTAAAAGACACATTGCCATTAATCTCTCTCAAAGTACTCGTACTCATGTCTAACACACTTCCCATGCACGGTTCTCGGCACTTTCTGCAGCAGCTCTGGGAGTCCTCTTTCATAAGTGTCTTTAGTTGTGCTGTCATGGGCTGCCTCAATGTCCTGAACTGATGGACAGTGTTTCCCTTTCCTGGTCATTTTGACTTTGGGGAGGAGCCAAAAGTCACACGGTGCCAGCTATGGTGAAGATGGCAGATGAGAATGCACCATAGTGTTTTCGCTGGACAGAGACTGCTGTAGCAGTGATGTGTGATGCGTAGCACAGAGCACTGTCATGATGAGCACGAAACCGTCTGCCCACTTCTCTGGCCAGTTTCTACACACGGCTTCCTAAACACGCTAATAAACCTGGATGATACTGAGAGTCACTGTAATGTTCCTGGGTACAGACTCGGCTCGCACAGCTCCAGCAAGGCCAGAAAGCACAGTCAGCCTCGCCCTGCTGCTGCACCTTGGCTGGGGGCACTTTCTCCGCACGAGGAGCCCTGAGCGGCTTCGACGGAGAACGCTGAGCCTCGGTCTCAGGGTCCCAACCACAGACTCGGTTTCATCACCCGTGACGACGCTTCTCACAAAACTGGGATCTGAAGGGTCACGACTGCACGGCTCCGAGGAAATGTGCTGCTGGGGGATCTGAGATATACCGCACGCTTTCTAACGCACTGGTTCTCAATTGTAGTTCACAACCAACCGGCCCTACCGCACAACCTGACACTTGCCACGCGCCATTCCTAAGGTTGTACTTGCGCCTCCTTGGATTGCAGATCCCTGATTTTCCGTTAGGTGGCACTCGCTTTGGAAAGGTTAAAGAAGGGGCAACCAGGAGCAGAGACCCTTGTCCTAGTCCTACCGTTCCATAGCCGCACTTCCCCAAAGCAGGGCCCTTGGTCCTGAAAGTGTCCCGGAGCCCCATTCCCAGGCCTTTCCCACAGAGACTTTGATCTGCACTTCAGGGGAGGGTTGGGGTGGGTGGGGCTGGATGTACACGCTTAACAAGTGCTCTAAGGGACTCAGGAACAGGCGTATATACTTAGCTTTCTCCTGGCTGGATACAGTACCCAACAGCCACTGCCTCAAGGAGGAGGGCTTCATTCTGCCCCAGGTGCAGGGAATTCAGTGTGGGTTAGCTGGCTCCAAGGCAGGAAATCGTGGTGAAGGGTATGGAGGAGGACAGCTGCGCCCTTCGGGTTAGGGGCAAACAGAACAGGGAACCTGCCCTGAGGGGAAGGGGCCAGGGGCGGAGAGAAACCTCAAGGCCACACTTCCACGACCCACCCAGACACACCCAGGAGTGCACTCTGCTCACCTGCCAGGCATCTCTCCATCCAGGGAAGGTGACAGGTCAGGGCAAACGGTCACACAGTCCACAGTCACTCTGAGACCCAGGCACCTAAGGGAAAGCCTCCTGGAGATGTGAGCTGACTTCTGTAGATGTGAGTTAGAAAATGAAAAGGTTAAGAAGCCAGGGTGGGTTAAGAAAGGTGCAGTAGCTGGTCCCAGAGCAAGCACCCCTGCACGAGTCCCTACTAGAGTTGGGTGACGATCTGAGCTTGTGGCGTGTGTGAGGAGGGAACCCGGCTCAGCTGAGCTCGCCCTGTGCTGCTGAGTCTACGGCTGCCACCAGGTCACCTTGGCATTCTTGGGTTTTTTGTTTTGTTTTGTTTTTAATTTTGTATTAAGTTTCTTGGTACAACTGAGATATACACAAAGATAGCATTCATCATAAGGAATTTGTCCCTATACATGGTATATTGTTTCCTCTTATTTTGCTTTCCAATCCCCTCTATCCCTTGAACTACTCTTCCTCTCCTCATTTACAAAGCTTTGTTTCCGTTTTATCCTTCTTTTATCATTTTCCCCCACCATTCTTTGTTTTCCTTTTTCTTTTAATTTTAAGAGAAAAAACAACAAAAGCAAAGATGCAGAATTTCGAAAACAAGACGATAGGAAGTTGACAGTGGTTAATGTATTACATATGATTATCTTCAAAGTAGTTGCCCAGATTACAAGATGTACACAATGCATAATTGATCAAACAATATAAGCACAAACCACTCTTTTCAATGATCTAAGAGAAATCAATAGTATAATTATCTTAGCTATCTTTTGTATACATACATTTTTTTCTTTACTTTTCCTTCTTTCATCCTTTCACCCAACCCAGTTGTTCTTTGCTTTTGAGCAGTTTCTTTTCCTTTCACAATATCTATTGTGGATTTGGGGTCTTATTTACTTCCTGCCATTCTTGGCTCAAAACATTTTATAAGCCAGAGAGGGGCTAAAGACCTTCCACTCTATAAGCTAATTTACAAGCTAAATGATTTGAATTAAAGAAAAGCCTAACTTTGGTGAGCTATTTACTACCCGAGCAGGCCTGGAGTTCTATTTTAAAAATTTTTTAGAGGTGGAGAAAGTACTGTAAGAAATGAGGCAACCCATCCCCTGACATATCATAACAGGAAAAGACACCTCTACATTTACACACACCTGGTAATATTTATTCACTGAGCCCTCTAGCACATTTATGCTGCAATATAGAAGCAAGAAGGTGAAATAAGAAGTGATATGCTCCTTGGGGTAAAAGAGAATTTTTAGAGTACTTTAAATTGTTACACTTTCAGCCAATGTTTAGTTGTCTACTTAGTTACTGTATTGGTTTGATCCTATGTCCGCCCAAGGCCTCATGTAATTTGGACAGGGTTGAGTCTGGCATTTGTGATTGGTTTGTTGTCCAGTGCTGGGATTGGTGATGTGAGTGCTGCACCCGTCCAGGGGTGGAGCCAACGTACAGTGTAAGGGCGTGTCTTGCCCTCTGTCTCACTGATTTGCTTTGCTGTTTGGCAGCCACCATGAATGGTTGCTCTGCCACGCCTTGCTGCCTTGGAGCCAACTGAGTATGGACTGAAACCCCCAAGAACTGTAAGAAATAAACCTTTCCTTCCCTAATTTTGGGCGTCAGGTATTTTGTCTCAGCAACAAGCGAAAAGTAATGAAGACAGTTGCCCAAACTGTGTTCCATCCATGACAGGATTTGCACTGTATTTTTTTTATCAGACCTGGTATATTCTCCCCTCAATAGATTGGAAGCTTTATTTCTTTGGTACTTTGTGACTGGGCTTGCAGTAATCACTTGCTTAATACAGAGAGAAAATTAAGGTAGTCTGTGTGTCTTTACATAGTTTTAGACCCTGAGTTATCTTCATATGAACAAAGTAGGAGTGGGCCCTAAACAGTACATAATGTAGCAAAAAAGGAAAATCTTAAGCAAAAGCAGTTTTTACAAACAGAAGCTCCAGATGTTTCCAATCTTGGCAGTAGAAAGTTATGGCACAGCTTCTGGGAAGATAGCGGAACAGGAAGCAGCAGAGTGAACAGCCTCACTGAGGGATGCCGTCCTGATGCTGGAATACAGCATCATGGGGAAGACAAGAAGGAAGGAAGTGGGTCCCCTGGACCCAGGAAGAATTTAAAGTGACAACTGAAGCCCACAGAAAGAGTAAAAAGAAAAGCTTCAATGAAGAAGGCAGTAGCTGGTGGCACCTTCTCCTAGGGCCAGACCCACTGTGTGAGAGGAGCTGCTGGAACCTGGGGACACACAATCAAGGTGACAAGGCAGCTGGCAACCCTGGAGGCCTCTGCAGAGAGAGGCAGCATTGGAGGGGAGAGGCAGTGGACAGGAGCACCGGACCTGAAAGACTGAACTGGCTAGCGGTGAGTGCAGAGGACTCGGTCCTCCCGTGGGAGACAGCAATTGACCGACAACCATTTTGGAGTCAGGTCAGATAAGCACAGAACCAGAACTGCTCCCAGCTTCCACCAGCAGCTCCTAGCTGTGTGCAGACCCATGGAAATTGCTTGGACTGAGCCCCAACCCTGCACGCATTCTAGCGGCCATCTTGGGGGTTCCCAGCAAGTGGCCAGCTCAATATGGAGGCAGTAGCCCCATGCATGCTACAAGGGCAGTAGTGGAGGATCCCCACTGGTGACCAGCCCAGGTCTGCAGGCAGTAGTCAGCCCCAACTCCACATGCAATCCACCAGCCATCGGGGAGCCAGTGCAGGCTGGAGAAAGCAGCAGACAGCCCTGTATCAGCGCCACTATCAGATATCAGATATCCATAGCCAACACTGTCTAGAAGAACCAAATAGTCTCACTTCAGAGAAATTGTAGCCAATGTGGGACTTGCCTGGGACCCCAGTACCCACTTGTCCAGAAGAACCCAGGAATATGTCAAGATGAAGAAGCAAAAGGCAGTCTCTGACCTCCAATCTAAGCAGAGCAAGTCCAGGAGTTGCAAACACAGAAGAAATCAGGATTTGCACACCTGAAGTTTCTGAAGCGATGGCAACTGAAGTAAAGAAACAACTTATAAGGCTATAAAAGAAATTAGAACAGAAATACTCAGGTAAAAGAAGAAATGAAAAACATAATAAAAGAATTGCTAAGCATCACTAAGGAAGACATAGATAAAAAAAAATGGAGGAACATAGGAAAATGAGGGAAACCTTGAGTGAACAAAGAGATATCCACGAAATTAAAAACTCCATTGAAAGCTAGCAAAACCACTTGAAAGAAACTAAAGATAGACTTTCAAACCTTGAAGATAGGTTTGCAGCTTGTGATCATGAAAGGAAAAATCTCTCAAAAATAACAAGGAACCTGGAAATAGCAATTCAACAGCTGCAAGACAACCCAAAGAAACATAATTTAAGAATAATAGGTGTAAAATTCAAGGAGATATCCAGGAAACACAAAACTTCATTGAAAGCTGGAAAAACTGTTTAAATGAAGCTGAGGATACTTTTAGACCTTGAAGACAGGGTCACAGCTAATGATCATGAAAGGAAAGAACTTGTAAAAATAACAACGGAGCATTAAATAACCATTCAACAGCTTCAAAATGATGCAAAGAGAGCCAATATAATACTGATAGGCATCAATGAAAATGCAGGAGTCAACGCAACTGACTTAGAAAAACTATTTGCACAAGTAATAGTGGAAATTTTCCAAAACATGGGAAAAGAATCAGATATGCAGATAAGTGAGGCATGTAGAATGCCAAACAGTCATAACCAAAATAAATCTACACCCAGACATACAATAATTAAGATTCCAGACATACAGCATAAAAAGCTGTTAGAGAAAAGACACAACTCACCTATCAAGGAAAGCCCATTAGAATCATGGCAGACTTTTCAGCACAAACCCTCAAGTTAAGATGAGCTTGGAGTGGAGCATTTCAAGCCCTGAAAGAAAATAACTTTCAACCCAGATTGATGTACCCTGTAAAATTTTCTTTTGAAATTGATGGAGAAGTAAGATGTACCCTGCAAAACTTTCTTTCAAAATTGATGGAGAAATAAGTCCTCTGCACTTACCGCCAGCCAATTCAGTCTTCCAGGTCCACTGCTCCCATCCAATGCCACTTTCCATGACAAAGAGCAACTGAAGAAATTCATGTCTACCAAGCCAACCCTAGAAACAATACTGAAGGACATAATAGAGACAAAAATGACTACAATTCCCAGAACAAAAACAGAAAAAAATGACCAGGCAGGGTAAACAATTAAATGAGGGGGAAAAGCAGGAAACCAACAAAGGAAAATAACGTGACAAAGTTAAGCCAGTACATATCAGTTATACCCATCAATGTAAATGGCCTCAATTCACCAATTAAAAGAAATAGGCTAACAGAATGGATCAAGAAACAGGATCCAACAATATGCTGTATACAAGAAACACATCTGACTCAAAAGGAAACTCGTAGACTAAAAGTCAAAGGATGGAAAACAATATTCCATGTGACAGGAACCAAGAAAAAAGTGGACACAGCTATTCTGTTTGAAGACAGTGTAAACATCAAACCAAAAATGCTCAAAAGAGATAAAGAAGGTCATTACATACTTGTTAGGGGGAAAATTCAAGAGGAAGAGCTAACAATCATAAATATATATGCACCACATACAGGAGCACCCAACTATATAAGACAAACACTAATGGACATGAAAAACCAAATGCACAATAGCACAATAATAACAGGGGACTTTATTACCCCATTGTCACATAGAGATAGATCAACTAGACAAAAAGTTGGCAGAGAAATGACGGGAGTGAATCAAACCTGTGAACAAATGGACTTAGTAGATGTTTACAGAGTATTCCACCCAACAACATCAGAATACACATTTTTCTCAGCTGCACATGGGATGCTCTAAAATAGACCATGTATTAGCCCATAGAACATGCTTAAGTAAATGCAAAGGGATTGAAATTGTCCCATGCATATTATCTGATCATAGTGCACTGAAATTAGAAATTAACAGTAAAAGAAACTGCAAAACCTACATAAACACATAGAAATTAAATATCAACCTCTTGAACAACCATTGGGTTGCAGATGAAATTAAAGAAGAAATTAAACAATACCTAAAACTCAATGAAAATGCAGATACAACATATTGAAACTCGTGGGATGCAATGAAAGCAGTCCTAAGAGGAAAATATATAGCAATAAATTGCTTCATTAGGGCTGGGAGTTTGGCTCAGCAGCTGAAACGCCTGCCTGCCAGGTGTAAGGTTGTGAGTTCAAACCCTAGTGCCGCAAAAATAAATAAATAAACAAATAAATTGCTGCATCAAGAAAACAGAATGAGCACAAATAAACAACCTAATGCTACACCTCAAGCTTCTAAAAAAAGAAGAGCAAGTCAAACCCAAAGCTCACAGAAGAGAGGAAATTATAAAGATCAGAACAGAAATTAATGCAATTGAGACTAAGAAAACATACAAAGAATTAATGAATCAAAGAGTTGGTTCTTTGAGAGAATGAACAAAATTGATAAACCTCTAGCCAACCTTATCAACAAAAAGAAAGAAAAAACACAAATTCATGCAATAAGGAATGAAAAGGGAGAAATTACTACAGATCCCATGGAATTTCAAAAGATCATGAATACCTACTTTGAAAATCTTTACTTACATAGAGTGGAAAACACAGAGTAAATGGACAAATTCCTAGAAATGTATGAACTACCAAAGCTGAATCAAGAAGATATAACAATTTTGAATAACCCAACATCAGCTACTAAAATTGAAAACGTGATAACGTGCTAAAATGCTTACCAACAAAGAAAAGCCCAGGTCCTGATGGATTCACAGCTGAATTCTACAAGAAATTTAGAGAAGATCTAATGCCAATACTGCTCAAACTCTTCTTTGAAATTGAAAGGAAGTGATCCTTCTTAACTCATTACTGGAGGCAAGTATTACTCTAAAACCAAAACGAGAGAAAGACCCAACCAAAAAGGAGAACTATAGGTCAATTTCCCTAATGAACATCGATGCAAAGATTCTCAATAAAATACTGCCAAATAGAATGCAGCAAATCATCAAGACCAAGTGGGATTTATTCCAGGAATGCAGGGATGGTTTAACATATGCAAATCAATAAATGTAATACACCACATCAATAGTGCCAAAGACAAAAATCACATGATCATCTCAATAGACTCAGAAAACACTTTTGATAAAGTCCAACACTTGTTGATAAAAACCTTACAGAAACTTGGAGTAGATGGTATCTACCTCAATCTGATAAAAGCCATCTATGACAAACCAACAGCCAACATTATACTAAATGGACAAAAACTGAAAGTTTTCACTCTAAAATCAGGAACAAGACAAAGATGTCCACAACCACCACTCCTATTCAATATAGTTCTGGAAACATTAGCCAGAGCAATCAGACAAGAGAGAGAAATAAAAGGAATAAGGATAGGAAAGGAAGAAGTTAAATTATCACTATTTGCAGATGACATGATACTCTACATAGGAGACCCTAAAAACTCCATCAAAAGGCTACTAGAGTTAATAAACAAATCCAGCAATGTAGCTAGATACAAAGTCAACACTCAAAAATCAATAGCATTCCTGTACACAAACAACAAACTCACTGAGAGCGAAATTATAGAAATAGTACCTTTCACAGTAGCATCCAAAAAAATGAAATACTTAGGAATCCACCTAAAAACAAATGTAAAAGACCTATATGCTGAAAACTATAGTACTCTGAAAAATGAGATCGAAGAGGATGTTAGAAAATGGAAAGATATCCCTTGCTCTTCTTGGTTAGGGAAAATGAACACTGTGAAAATGGCCATACTCCTAAAACTGCTATACAGATTTAATGCAATCCTAATCAAAATACCATTAACATATCTTACAGATCTAGAGAAAACACTTGTAAAATTCATCTGGAACAGGAAGAGACCTAGAATAGCAAAGGCAATTCTAGGCACCAAAAGCAAGGGAGGAAACATCTCAACCCCTGACTTGAAATTACACTACAAAGCATGGTACTGGCAAAAAAATAGATCTGAGGATCAATGGAACAGATTAAAAGATGCAAATACAACTACAAAGACACTGAGCCACTTTATATTTGACAAAGGGGCTAAACATGTTCACTGGAAGAAAAAAGATAGCCTCTTTAATAAGTGGTGCTGGAAAAATTGGCTTTCCATGTGCCAAAGAATGAAACTAGACCCTTGTCTATCACCATGCACTAAACTAAAGTCAAAATGGGTCAAAGATCTAAATACTAAAATAGAAACACTAAATTTACTGCAAGACAAGGTAGGTAAAAATCTTAAAGACATAGGGGTAGAAAAAGAGTTGAACAAAATGTAAACTGCATGGGAAGTACTTCAAAGAATCAACAACTGGAATCTCATTTTATTAAAAAGCTTTTGCACTTCAAAAGAAATCACTAGCCAGGCGTGGTGGCGCACGCCTTTAATCCCAGCACTCAGGGACACTGAGGTAGGAGAAGCATTGTGAGTTTGAGGCCAGCTTGGGCTACAACATGAGCACAAGGCTGGCTTGAGCTACAAAGTGTGACCCTGCCTCAAAAAACTAGGACCATGAGTTTGCTCAATGGCTTACGTGCCTATCTGGCAGATGTGAAGTTGTGAGTTCAATCCCCAGTGCTGCAAAAAGAAAAAAAAAATCACTAATAAAGTGAACAGAAAGCCCACAGAATGGGAAATAATTTTAGCCAACTGTCCCTCAGACAAAGGACTTATATCCAGAACATATAAAGAATTGAAAAACATCAGGCCCCCCAAATTCAAAGACCCACTCCAAAAATGGGCATCTGACATGAACATGCACTTCTCAGACAAAGAAATACAAATGGCAAATAAATACATGAAGCAATGCTCAACATCACTGGTCATTCAAGAAATGCAAATTAAAACAACATTGAGATTCCATCTCACTCCAGGAAGAATGACTGCCATCAAGAAATAAACTGATACCAAATGTTGGTGGGGCTGTGGGGAAAAAGGAAAACTTCTCCACTGTTGGTGGGAGTATAGACTGGTGCGACCACTGTGGAAATCAGTGTGGAAATCCCTCAAAAAACTAGGATTGGAAGTCCTTTTCAATCCATCTACTCCCCTTCAGGGTATTTTCCCAGAAAAATTGAAAGTGTCATGTCACAGTGATATATGTGCATCCATGTTTATAGCAGCACAATTTGTAATAGCTAAATATTGGAAACAACCAAATGCCCATAAACCACAGAATGGATGAAAAAGATACGGTATTTTTATACAATGGAGTATTACTCAGCTATAAAAAAGGATGTCTTGAGGTTTTTATAGGTAAATGGAGGCAACTTGAGACTATACTCATAAGTGAAATAAATCAGACTCACATTTGTAAATATCACATTATCTCCCTAGTGTAAAAAATAAATAACAATTAAAAAAACTGAAGGAAGCCGGGCGTGGTGGCGCACGCCTTTAATCCCAGCACTCGGGAGGCTGAGGTAGGTGGAGCGTTGTGAGTTCGAGGCCGGCTTGGGCTACAACACGGCGCGAGGCCGACCTGAGCTACATAGTGCGACCCTGCCTCAAAAAAAACCAGGGCCAGGAGTTTGACTCAGTGACTTAAGCGCCTGCCCTGGCAGGCGCAAGTCTGTGAGTTCAATCCCCGGTGCCGCAAAAAAAAAAAAAAAAAAAAAAAAAAAAAAAAAAAAAACTGAAGGAGTAATAAGATTCAAAATGTACAATAGATATTGTAATAAGGAAAGAGAGAGAAAGTGCTCAAAATTAAAGAACAGCTGGGATAGGGGAAAGAAGAAATGGAAGAAAGGAAAAGATTATATGTTTGAAAATAAACACGTATAACTGTATGAATGTATAAATACGCAAGATAGATAACTATACTACTAATTCTTTGTTAGTTCATCTTGTCACGTTTGATTGATCATTTTTATGCCTAGATTTCATAACTTGAACAACTACTCCTAAGATAACAATATGTAATATATTGACTAGTATTGATTCTTTGCTGTTTTTTTTTTTTGAAATTCTGTATTACTTCTACCTTTTATTCTGTTTTGCTGCTTTAAAATTTAAAAAAATAATTAATTAAAAAAAGAATAACAGCTGTGAGTGAAAAAACAGGGGTCAACACAGATGACATTAGAAGTCTATTTACAGAAATAATATCAGAAAACTTACTAAGCATGGGAAAAGGAAGTGACATTCAGGTAAGTGAAGCGTATAGAGCTCCAGCTAGCCATAACCAAACTAAATCTACACCAAGACATATAATAATCAAGATCCCAGAAATTCAACACAAGAACAGAACATTAAAAGCTGTTAGAGAAAAGAAACAGATCACCTACAAAGGAAAACCCATCAGAATCATGACAGACTTCTCAGCACAAACCATCAACTCAAGAAGAGTTTGGAGTGAAGTATTTCAAGTCCTGAAAGAAAACAACTTCCAACCTGTTGTAGTCAGGGGTTACAGGGAGAACAACTACATACAGGACACAGGGTTTGTAATACTGTTTTATAATAATCACCCAAAGTTAAACACAAGACGGTGCAGGAAATTCTGTCCACAACACTAAGACCCAGGATAGCCAAGGGCCTGGATCCCACAGCAATATCATGCAAGAGTCCCACTAGAGACCCAAATGCATGACAATGCCTCCCACAGTACCAACTGGGAATCTAAGAGCCCCCAATAAGGGCTCATGCCAGATTATTTACGGTTCTGTGCTGGGAAGGCCACAGGTCAGCGGTGGAGCTAGAAAGTCTATGCCAGCAGGGTGAAGGAGCCGTGCAGTAAGCTGAGGGTTCTACATAGGAGCCGAGAAGTCACGCTCAAAAGAAGTGGGGCTGCCCTGAAGAGCACCACAGCCATCCCCAACGGCGACGAGGTCCCGCGCTCCTCCAACGATGGAGAACAGTTGAGCACAGGTCAGGAAGCCCAGCGTGACCAGCTTCTCCAGCACACAGCCTCCCCTCCAGAGCCAGGAAGCGATGCACAGTGTGAGGAGCAGAGCTCCCACAACATGAACCACAGCCACTCTCACCGATGAGGTCCCGAGCTCCTCCGACGATAATGGCCGAATCCATATTGGAGAAGCCAGCATGACAAGCACCTCCAGGAGAACCAGCGGCTCCAACAGCAACTCTTGGAAGAACCCACAACACCTGGCTCTTCTTCTTCATGTCCCTATTTATGCTGGCAACTTTCTTCAGGTGGAGCATCTTTAACTCAACACCAGCTGAATTAATTCAACTGGTGCTAAGTTGACCACCAGTTTGTAATCCATAACACAACCCAGATTGATGTACCCTGCAAAACTATCTTTTAAAATTGACAGAAAAACAAGGTACTTCCATGACAAAGAACAACTGAAGGAATTCATGACCACCAAACCAACCCTACAAAGAATACTGAAGGACTTTCTAGACAGAGATAAAAAAAGACCACAGCTCCAGAAACAGCAGCAGAGGGGTATCACCAAGCGGGGCAGACAACTGAATGGAGTGGAAAAGTAGGCAGCCAACAGCAGGAAAATAGCATGGCAGAGATGAGGCAGTGCATGTTAGCCATAACCACTAATGTAGATGGCCTCAATTCACCAATAAAATGAAACACAGGCAGAGTGTATCAGGAGACAGGATCCATCAATATGCTTTATGCAAGAAACACATTTAACTCAAAAGGGGGTTCATAGACTGAAAGTCAAAGGAGAGAGAACAATGCTCTATGTGAGAGGGGACCAGAAAAAAGTGGGGGTAGCTTGCCCATTAGCTGCAGAATGGGCAAGAAAGACATGGCATTTTAAACAAAGGAAAGCTACTCAGCTATTTTATTTGTGTGTGTGTGTGTGTGTG
>RJWM01021412.1:0-28519 GCA_004363535.1 Dasyprocta punctata
TGAGCAGAGGCCTGGCCAAATCTACAAAACAAAAGTTGGTTGACGTTCCATGGTTGCTATCAATTTAGCCAGACCTCCGAAACAGCAGGTTGCTTACGGGGAGGGGGGTGGGGGGTGGGGGTGGGTGGGGGGAGTGGTTCCTGATTCCAAGCCTGCGGGCCGGTGCTGCTCGGGCGGGTGGGGCCCCCATGAGGGGCCCTTCTCGTTCTCCTCCAAGGTCCTGGAGTCAGGACCCCGGAAGGCAGTCCATATTGAGTCCTGATTGGTGCCTGCACCACTTGAGCCGGGCGGGGGCCCTGCGAGGGGCCCTTCTCGTTCTCCTCCGAACGTGTGATCCTTTTGCCTCAGCCTTGTAAAGGAATGTATCATTTGACCCTTTTGTGGTTATGTTCTTAACCAAGATTGTGCCACTTTTACTTTTTTTATTTATTTGGTTTTTTTTTTTTTTTTTTTTTTTTTTTTTTTTTTTTTTTTTTTTTTTTTTTTTTTTTTTTGAGACAGGGTCTCACTAGGCAATTCAGGCTGGCCTTGAGTTCACTTTGTACCCCTGGCTGGTCTCTCTCTTTTTTTTTTTTGCGGCACCAGGGATCAAACTCACACCTTCGCGCCTGCCAGACAGGCGCTTAAGCCATTGAGCCAAACTCCCGGCCCTAGTTTTTTGAGACAGGGTCACAATGTGTAGCTCAAGCCGGCCTTGCTCTCATGTTGTAGCCCAAGCTGGCCTCTAACTCACAACGCTCCTCCTACCTCAGCCTCCTGACTGCTGGGATTAAAGGCGTGTGCCACCACGCCCAGCTACCCCCAGCTGGTCTTGAACTTGAAACAGTCCTGCCTCAGCCTCCAATAGTGCTGGGATTACAGACATGCACCACCATGCCCAGCCTGTGCCACCTTTTAATTTGTATTTTTATTTTGTAATTTAGGCTTTCTGGCGCTCATGTTTACCGCAAATGTCGTTAGTGGTTGTGTGATCCCTCAGGTGATGCTTCGGTTTCTCCCTCATTTTCACTGTTAGAAGTCTTCCTGGTGTGAACATCTTTGGGGAGGAAACTCTGGGGTTAGCAAGCCAGATTACCTGGGGTGACCTTGCCAAGCCAAAGGCAGAGCCGCGTGTCAGGCCGTGAGGTTTGAGCCGGTGGTGGGCACCCACAGTCTGCAGCATACCGTGGAGGTGGCATTGCAGTGACCTCCGCACACATGCGTGGCCCCGACGGCTCCAGCGACTCCTTTCCCAGTGCATCCCTGTCGTGGAGCACGTGGTTGTAAACACGGTTCAGAGACTCAGTGGGGCTTGCCTGCTTGCTGAAAGCACCCACCCTCCAGCAGCCGTCCCGTCGTGCTGTGGCCTGCAGGCTGTGTTAGCAGATGTCCCTTCCTCCTCAGAATTTATACGACCTGGACGAGGACGAGGAGGAGACAGCGCACATTTCTACCAAGCAGATGAAGTTTGCAGCCTCGGGCAGCTTCCTGCACCACATGGTATGGCGCTCTCCTCTCCTGCCCCTGCTCCTGGGGGTGGGAGATGGGTGGGTGAGGCGGGCTCCGAGACTCAGAGCCGCACACAGTCCAGCCCCCGGGTCGCACAGGGTCCCACAGCGAGTGCCGTGTCTCAGGCATGCAGGGGAACCGAGTCCCAGACCATTTTCCTCTGCTGTAACAGCACCACACGCTGCTCCCGGTTGTGGAGGCCGGAAGTCGTCTCGGGGGCCAGTGTCTGGGAAGAACCCCTGGCACAGGGGAGCCCACACCTGAGATTCCTGCCTGAGTGTGTTCCGGAGGGCGGCGTTCTGCTGTCTTGACACCGGTGCCGCCCCTTAGTGCCAGCCCTGCGGAGATCAGATTTAGCGTCAATTTTGGAGGGGTCAGCAAAGTCAGAGCCAGGAGAATCCACGGGCGGGGGTATCCAGGTCCTTTTCTCTGGGTGGGGACATCAAAGCTGCTCCCTGGCGCTGCATGGTCAGGAACTGTGGCCCCCTCGGGGTTTCCTGGGCTGGGCTTAACAGCAGTAAGAAATCCCACCTGACCTGCGGGCTCCCGCGGGTGCAGCTTCATGGGGGAAGCTTGCAGTTAGGGTACCAGTCTTCCGAGTCACCTCGGGGCTCAGAGCAGCTCCCCAAGTGGGCACCTCCTGTTTCTCTTCTTGGCCTAAGGACTGGTTTTGGTCTCTGCACGGTGCTGGGAGGAGCTGCGGCTGCCTGTGTGGCTCTGCGGGAAGCCGCCTTTGCGGTGATTCGGTCCTGGGGCCTGCGCCTGGGAATGGCTGGCTCAGTGTCGGCTGCCCTCACGGAAGCAGCAGCCCGTTAGCTCACTCAGGACCCGCTGCCCTGGCACCGTCACACTTGTTCACGGACACTGAAGCAGGCGCGGAGCAGCTCAGGAAACCTACTCGGCACCGTGCGGCTGAGGCGCACAGCTACTTGTCCAGCCGAAGTAGCGTCCCCGGGGCTGCTGCTGGGTCGCCGCCCTTGAGCTGCAGCAAGTGGCTCGAGCTGTGGAACTCGGTGGCGTGTTGCAGGGGGAGCTGCAGGAGCCTGCGGCGCTGGCTGCACCCTGCAGAGCCTCTGTCCGCCGTGTCCCTTCCTCACTTGTCCTGGTTTGGTGCCTGCGAAGCCTGCCCCGAGCTGGTCAGAGCACCTGCCAGTCTCCTGCTGCTCCCCCAGACACCTCAGCGAGCGGGAGTTTGTATTTGCATGGGGCCGCGTCCCTTGCTCGGGTGGGGACCACTTCTGGGAGTCTCCATGTGTCAGCTCCATTGTGTCCCTGGCCTGCCCACCACTGAGAAGCCCACATCAGGCTCCAGGAAGCTGGGGCTTTGGGCCATCTTAAGCGCGACTTCCTGTGCCCGGCCAGCCTTGCGCTGGAGACGATCTGCTGTGAGAAGAGCCTGCGGAGGGGCGGCCAGCTTGGGCTGTGGCCCTCTGGGCAGCCCAGGTGGCAGGGAGCTGGAGAAGCCTGCGCAGCCTGGCTTCCCTTGAGGGCTCTGTGGAGGCTTCCTTTGAGGGCTGGCGCTGCAGCAGCTGCTGTGAGCATGCCTTCGGCTGTGTGCGCACTGCCCTCAGAGGACGTCTCTGGCTGCGGGGGACTCAGGCTGGGAGGTGTTGAGGATTTGCACACTCAGATGCTGGTCGCTGCTGGGCCTGTGTTTTGCAAGTGCGGGGCGCTGGCCTCAGCTTCCTTTCTGCCTCTGCAGGCCGGGCTGAGCAGCTCCAAGGCCCTCCCTCTCACCAAAGTGGTCCAGAATGACGCCTACACTGCTCCTGCTCTCCCCGCCTCTGTGCGGACGAAAGCCTTGACCCACGTGTCCCGGACGCTGGTGAACAAGGAGGAGCCCCCCAAGGAGCTGCCGCCCGCGGAGGTGAGCGCTGCTGGGTGGTCTGTGTGCTGCGTGCGCCCCAGCGGCTCCTCGGAAAGTCCCTGTGAGTGGGCTCGCAACCCACTTCGCCACTGAGCAAGTCCCGGCCAGGGGCGGTCACCGTGTGCACAGCGCGGCTCCTGCCCACTGCAGCTGGGGAGGCTTGGGAGGGCGGGCCAAGCAGCGGCTGGACCGGAAGGGCCCGCCGTGTAGGGAGGGCGTGCAGGGCCTGGCGGCGACGGGCTGCAGCCGGGGAGGTCCCTGTGGGCGCGGCACAGCGCCCGTCCTGCCTGCTCACGCCCCTGTCTGTGCACAGCCTGTCCTCAGCCCCTTGGAAGGCACCAAGATGACTGTGAACAACCTGCACCCTCGAGTCACCGAGGAGGACATTGTCGTGAGTACTGCACACTGCACGCTTTTAAGTCTCAAACTGCCGCTGTGGCTCAGGAACCCGGGACTACCCCATGGGGGCCGAGCTGGGGCTGAGGTTCGTCACTGCACAAGGACAGGCACGCACCAGCCCAAGGAAGGGGGCGGGCTTACAGGGCCCAGTGGCGGCACAGGGGACGGGGCTTTCCCAGGAGGCAGGCCCATGGGCGTTCTCTGCCTGGGGTGTGGCCAGATCCGTGGGGCAGGTACTGGGGAGCAGGCTGAGAGGGGCTGCACGGAGTTGTAGCCCCAGGCTTTGTTGTTGTTTGAGGCAGGGTCTCACTGTGTTGCCCAGGCTGGGCTTAACCCTGTAGTCCTCCTGCCTCAGCTTCCTAGAATGTTAGGATTACAGGTGCGTGCCCCCACCCAGCTCACCTGCGCCCCTGGATCTTGGGTCGTGGTGTCTGCGCCCTGGTGGCTCCTATGCAGGGTTCCTTCAGTGCCGTGAGCAGCGTCCAGTGGTGGGTATCTCCCTGTCGCTACACTTGTGCTGCCCGGAGTGTGGACAGCGGCCCATCTTAGAAAAGTGGCTGTCTTCTGGGTCCATCCTGTTTTGCCCAGGTCCTGTGCCTGGTAAGGGAGGTCAGAATTGGCCAGACTTCCTTTCTGCCTCATTTTCCTTAGGCACGTGGAGGTCCTGGCGCCCTTTGCGCGGTCGCGCCCCAACATGAGTGTGGCTGGCGGGCAGTGTCAGGCCGGGGCCCTACCGGTCCTCACTGTGACGTGTGTGCACAGAGCGAGGACTGGAACCAAGTGGGCTTGGTGCTCAGGACGTGCAGCCTGCTCTCGGGGGCACCTGCGACCTTCTGAAGGAGGACAGCAGCCTTTGCGGGTCACAGAAGGGGTGTGGTGGAGTGCACCTGTGGCCCCACCCTGAAAGGTTGAGCCGAGGGAGCTCGACCTGCCTGGGGGCCCAGCGAGGCCTCACCGGAGCGTCTGTGTGCCAGGCCATGAGGGGGGTTGAGAGAGACCGGTAGTGGTCACCACCCAGAAAAGTGCCACCCATAAAAATGACTGCTGTCCTACCCAAGTAGTAAGCGTAAGAGTGACAGAGCCAGGTGTGGTGGCTACTCGGGAGGCCGAGGCAGGAGGACTGCAGGTCCAAGGCCAGCCTGGGCGACGAGGCCCTTGTCCCAGTGGGTGCGGAGAAGCGCAAGGAGGCACGGTGTTCAGAGCACAGCACCTCAGGGAAAGCAGAGAGGCACAGTGGCCGCAACCTTGGGGACACACCAGTAGCCTCCGCCTCGGTTTCCATGCTGAACACTTTCCCTTTATTGTTAAGAACAGATTTCAGGGCTCTTCCTCGCACCTTCTTCCTGTCCTCACCGCAGCCTTCAGAGGCAGTGGCGGTCGCTGACTGAGCCGCGCTGGCCTCCCCGGGTCCTCGGGCTGAGGGAGCAGGCCACAGTCTCTCAAGGGGACGTGGTGTAGAGAGAAGGCAGCAGCAGCGAGCCGCCCCGTGTCTGGCTCAGTGCACCCGGCTATCCCAGTGCGGCCAAGACCTCTGGGTCCCAGCGCTCAGTCTAGTCCCTTCCTGGGACGGCTGCTCGGGACAGCCGCTCCCCATGCACCGGTTCCGCCGCCCTGGCACCTGCGCCTGGGGGCTCAGTGCTGCTGCCTCTCCGCGCCCTCAGCCTGGCCCTGTCCTCGCAGGAGCTCTTCTGCGTGTGCGGAGCCCTCAAGAGAGCCCGGCTGGTCCATCCCGGGGTGGCCGAGGTGGTCTTCGTGAAGAAGGACGATGCCATCACCGCGTATAAGAAGTACAACAACCGCTGTCTGGACGGTGAGTGCGGAGCACCCGCCCGGCGGCCGCCCTGCCACAGCCTCCCCTGTGCCGAAGGGGCACGGTGCTCACCAGCCCTCCGGGTGCATCATGCCTGCCGTGGGCTGGGCCTGGCGCGGACTCGGGGAGCAGGGACGGAGGAAGCCACAGCCAGGGCGTGGTTCTCACCTGTTCCCGGACGGTGGTGAGCTCGCATCCGTCCGTCCTTCCTCCCTTCCTTCCTCGGTTGTGGGACTGGAGCTTGGTCAGGCCCCTCACACCGAGCTGCACCCTCTCCCCATCAGACAGGGCCCCACTGTGCTCAGAACTTGGCGACCTCTTGCTTCGGCCTCTGAGTAGCTGGCGTTTCAAGCTTGTGCCACCACACTGGGCTGCTTCTGTGGGTCTCGATAGGTTACATCTTTATTTCTGTTCGTTTGGAAGTGTTTGCTAAGCTCCCTTTTGATTTCTTTGACTGTATTTTGTTGTTGTTGTTGTTTTTGCTTTTTTGACTTTTTGAGGCTGTGTCTCAATGCAGATCAGGCTGGCCTTGAACTCACATTGTAGCCCACGGTGGCCTCAAACTCACAGTGATCCTTCTGCCTCAGCCTTCCGAGTGCTAGGATTACAAGTGTGTGACACCATGCCTGGCTTTAGTTTCTAGCCTTTTTACCAAAAGTACCGAAATCTTCAGCTGTTGTTATTATGTACATCTGTCTTCATTTTTGTTAGCTTCTATTTTGTGGATTTTTTTTTTTTTTTTTTTTTGAGAAGGGGTGGTTTGTTTCAGCTCATGTATTTTGTGTATTTGAGGCTCTGTTGTTACTTGGATTTGTGTGATAGTTGTTTTTTTTCATAATGATTTTGCCTTTCACCAGTCAGAAGCATCCCTTTTTTATTTCTTGCACCACTTCTTTTTGGGGGTTTGAGCCAGGGCCTGGCTTGGTGCTTCAGGCTGGCCTCGAGCTTACCGCAGAGCCCCTGAGCGCTGGGGTGACTTGGCTTTGGCAGCACCTTTCGAAGTCTCCTTGTCTTTCCTTGGTGTGGCTGCTCCAGCTTTCTCAGCATGGCTTTGATGATGCGTGTCCCTCCGTGCTTTTCCTTCCCGCCCCCATCCTCGGGAGGCCAGGTGTGTCTGGTGTGGGCGGCTGCGGGCAGCGCCGCGGTCCCAGTTCACACCTCAGCCCGGGCAGCGTGGTAGCAAGGTTCTGTGTCAGGAAAGAGAAAAGGCAGAGGGTTTGTCCGGGTTTCCCTGGGTTTCATCATGGTGGGCGGTGCTGCCGCAGCAGCCCCTGCCAGAGGGACCTTGGTTGAGGGGAGACAGCTGGGGAGCAGCAGGTCCCCTGGGAGTCACAGTGGGCGACCGCCCTGGGGCAGCAGCTGGAGTAGGTCACCTCATGGGGTACCCGCTTCTTGGCATTCACCTGGAGACTGAGCTCTGCGCCGGGACCTGGGGGGCAGGCGGCATCTGTGCCACAGCGTTGGCCTTGGGGCAGACGGAGGGGGGCCCTTGCTCTGCCGTGTGGGGAGGGAGCGGAGGTGACACGGCCGCGCTTTCCCCTCTGGTTTTTCAGGGCAGCCCATGAAGTGCAACCTCCACATGAACGGGAACGTGATCACCTCAGAGCAGCCCATCCTGCTGTGAGTCCCGGCAGCCCCCGCGTGCCCGCCCGCCTCCTCTGCCTCTGTCCCCGGGCTGGGAGTGGTGTGCGCCCCTGCCCAGCTGCCTGCGTCTCCCGCTGAGGCTGCGGGACACCTTTTCTGGATGCGGAGGCACACGCAAGGGGAACTGAGCCTTCCCAGGGGTGGACCACGCAGGGCGGGCCTGGGTGGGCAGGCTCTGAGGTTTAGAAAGACGTGGGTTTAGGCCGGGTAATGAGTCCTGGGATGTGCCCAGATTTCCAGGAACAATAGATTGGGTTCTAAAATTAATTAATTAATTATTTAGAGACAGGGTCTCACTGTGTAGTTCAGACTGGTCTTGAACTCACTGTGTAGCTCAGGCTGGCCTCAATCTCACGGCAGTCCTCCTGCCTCAGCCTCCGACTGCTGGGATCACAGGTGTGCCCTACCATGCCTGGCTTCTAAAAATGTGTTTTAGGACTGAGGATGTAATTCAGTGGCAGAACACTTGTGTAAGGTGCGTCTTTCTTTCTTTTTTTTTTCTGGGCGGAACTGGGGATTGAACTCACAGCCTCGCACCTGCCAGGGCAGGCCCTTAAGCCACTGAGCCAAACTCCCGGCCCTGGTTTTTTGAGGCAGGTCACACCATGTAGCTCAGGCCGACCTTCTGCTCACGTTGTAGCCCAAGCCAGCCTGGAACTCACAACGCTCCTCCTACCTCAGTCTCCCGAGTGCTGGGATTAAAGGCGTGCGCCACCACGCCCGGCTAGGTGCGCATTTCTTGATGCTGGGAAAACTTGTCTTCTGGGGTTTTCTGACCCATTAAGTTTGGGGATCATGGTCTGACCAGAGCCGTCTCCTCACTTGTGCGACAAGATCTTGAGTGCCCCCGTCCTGGAGGAAGTGCAGGGTTTCCTAGGCAGAGTACAGCAGGCGGCGTCCCAGTCTTCTCAGCGGTTTACTGCAGGATGACGCGAGAGGACACCCGTGACAGCGAGGCCCCCTCCCCGGCCGCGGGACTCTGACCAGCTTCTCTTCCCCGCCCTGCACAGGCGACTGAGCGACAGCCCCTTGGTGAAGAAGGACAGCCAGCTGCCCCGGAGGCTGCCCTCGGCGACCGCCTCTGCCAGCCCACCCGCCGAAGTGGACCCAGACACCATCCTGAAGGCGCTCTTCAAGTCCTCGGGAGCCTCGGTGACCACGCAGCCCACAGAGTTCAAAATCAAACTCTGAGGGGGCAGCGAGGCGCGCAGGGGGCAGAGTGGGGCGGCCCTGTTCCGGGCCGAGCTGGGGACCAGTGGTCATCGCACTGCAGCCTCTGGCCTGGGAAGGGCTGCCGGGGCGAGCTGCCTCGTCGGATGGGACCCGCCCTTCTGTGTTGTGTCCCCGTGTTGTTGTGTGTCCACATTTCCTGTAGTATGTCCTTCCTCCTCCGCCTGTCACCTGGGCAGGGTGTTTCGGGGTGTCCCCTGCCCTCTCCCCAAGCTGGCTGCTGACCTGGAGGCAGTGTGCTCAGTGGCCTGCGGGCAGCACCGTTTGAGATGGCCCCTCGGGCCTGGAGCTCTGCTCATGGGAGCTGGGCAGCTCGAGAGCAGTGCCACGGGCCCAGCTAAGGTGCGGTCGCAGCTTTGTCCTTCGGCGGCCCAGGGAGTCGCAGGTTCTGCCTCGTGTTCTGCAGCGCCACGGCTCTGGGGCGTCTGAGCGGGCTGTGCTGCTTTGTTCCTGGCGCTGCCTTTCTGGCCACAGGGTACTTGGGACGCCAGCAGCACAGTTGGGAGTGACACCTCTGTCAGCGACAGGAAGTTCCCCTGCGTCTGGAGCAGGCAGGCAGGCAGGCCGATCCCCAGGCCACAGGACCCACATGGAAGAAGCAGTGCGTGCTGTGGGGGGCGCAGCCCTGGAACAAGGGTCGCCTGCCCCTAAGAGGCTCCAGTTTGCACCCAGCTTCCGTGCTCACAGGAAAGGGGCCTGGCGGCCTCCCCGCCATTCCTGGACGCATGCTGCTTCCTCCCGCCCCTCCGGGGGACGGACACTGCAGCAGCCGGCAGACATTCCTCCCACTTTATCCCCGGCCCGAGAGCCGGGGAGGCCCAGGGACCCGGCCTCTCGTGCACTGGGGACAGTTGGTGCCTTTGGTTCAAATGGGGATGCGCACACCCCGTCCCCCCCGCAGCCAGCGGGCTCTGCTCACCAAGCTCCTGGCCATGCGGTCCACTGTGAGGAGGGCACCTCGTCCACCCTCCCGCCTGTCCTGCCCTGCCGGATGTCACCTTGGCAGCTGGAGGGAAGCTGTGGGCAGCGCCATGTCCTCACCTGCCCCGAGTTGCTCATCTGTGGCGTCCGGAAGGCGAGGAGGCAGAGGGATGGAGGCGACTGTGTATTACTTCCCCGTTTCTGAATAAACATTTGTTACTCCTACCTTGCTGCTGTGATTTCTCAAAAGACTGTTGAAACGGCTTTGGCGGGACCTGGCACCAGAAAGCAGGAGTTTGCCTGTGTGCGCGACTGCAGGACTCGCCGGCCTGCACGGCTGCGAGGGCCACGGCTTGGAGGAGTGTTCGCGGGAAGAGTTGTGCTGGTGTGGGTCCCTGGAGGGGGAAGGGACGCTAGAATTATTTGCGGCTGGCTGTACTGTGGTGTAAAAAGTGGACGGGACGGGATTGTTTCCTCCCTCCCACTAACTACAGCCCTGGGCGTCTTGTAAAAAAACACCTAATTAAGGTGGTGCAGATCTTTCAATTTTCTTGCACGTAAACATTGAAGTTCAAAGGCAAGGCTGCGGTGGAGACAGACTAGGGACCTCAGGGCCCGGGAAATGACCAGCTCTGTCCTGGAGAGAAACCAAAAACCTAGAAACCCCCGCAGGGACCCAGCCAAGCAAAGTTTGGCCTCCCTGGTCCAAGTAAGACCCCAGCCAGACGCAGGCGAGGAGCTGCAACAGTGGGCATCTCCAAAGTTGGTGTTTTGGGGGTCAGGGGTACATATGGCCCCCACCTAGCAGCAGCAAGGAGACCAAGCAGAACAGTCAGGTCTTGGTGCCAAGAGCAGAAGTGACCTCCCCACACCTGGCAGGAACAAGGTGGTGGTGGTGGCTTCGGTCTGTTCCTGAGCTGGCGTGAGGTGTTATTCCGGAGGCCTTGTAGCACCAAGGTGGCCACGCTGTAACTGAAAGTCACTCCCACCAAGAACCAGGAAAACAGGGCTGGGAGTTTGGCTCAGTGGCTTAGGTACCTGCCTGGGAGGCACGAGGTGGTGAGTTTGATCCCTGGTGCTGCAAACAAAAAAATAAAAGAACCAGGAAAATCTCAGTGAGAAAGAGAATGGATACCAGTACCAAGATGATGTCTAGGAGTTAAGGAATGAAGACATTCTCAGGTGAAACTAGGATTCATTGCAAGCAGATTGACCCTAACAGAACAACTCCTATTTTATCTTATTTATTTATTTTTGTGGCACTGGGGATCGAACTCACAACCTCGCATGTGACAGGCACTTAAGTCACTGAGCCAAACTCCCAGCCCTAGTTTTGTGAGGCAGGGTCGCACTGTATAGCTCAGGCTGGCCTTGCGCTCACGTAGCCCAAGTGGGCCTCAAACTCACAACACTCCTACCTCAGCCTCCTGAGTGCTGGGATTAAAGGTGTGCACCACCATGCCCAGCTGAGATCAAGAGAAGTGTTACAGTCGATACTTAAAGCAAAATTACATCTGGTGTCATTCTCAATGTATGCAGAGGGAGTATTTTAAAGTTATAAATGGGAGGAGAAAGGTAGAGAGGAAGGCTTCTAAACTGTAGGTATGATTGTAAAATGTTGCTGACTGTGTATGTGACACATCTGTACCAAGTAAAAGAGACCACAGGATCATTAAATGTCACCTGTGCACTGTCTCCAAATACAGTGTAGGTGGCGGGTTGAAAGGAAAGGGAAAAACCTCAGTTGATAGCAGCAGTGGTGACATTGACATCAGCCGTCTGAGCTTTAGAGCAGCTGCCAGGCATGGAGAGGGATGCTATGTAATGAATTCACCAAGGAGACAGCAGAGGGTTCACCACCCAGTGACTGGAAGAAAAAGCAATCCATTCTTCCCTCTCGCCGCCCCATCAGTGTTGGGGTCCAACCCTGGGCCTGGGGCGTGCTTGGTGAGCATCAAACCCCCAAACTGCACGGTGTACACTCTTTTCAAGTGTTCATGCTACATACAGACTATAGTGTGGGTCATCTAAAGAAATCAATAGACTGATCATAGGGGCACACACCTGTAATCCCAGCTCTTGGGAGGCTGAGGCAGGAGGATGGTGAGTTCCAAACCTAACGGAACTACGGAGTAAGACTGCACCTTTGCAGTAACACAGGAATACATCCGTGGTATCTTGTTTCTTTCCCCGTGAGAATTTAAACTCTAGAAAGACTGGACGTGTTTTCATTTCTGTGTCTCTGGCGCTTAGGACAGTGCCTGCAGGAGGAAGGACGAAAGGGAGGAAGAAGGGCGGGATGGAATAAGGGGAAAAGGGAAGGTTGAGTTCGCATCCTCGAGCCGCCAAAATCAACACTCACTTTTGCTTTGGGCAATGATAGGTCGGGTCCCGAGGGCGGGGCGGGGCGGGGCGGGGCGGGACCAGGGAGGTGAACTGGGACGGAGGGGCGGGACCACGCGGCGCCGTCGCCGTAGGAAAGCGCACGCGCCCCGCGCAGAACTACATCTCCCAGTGGCCCCCGCGCTTCCGTCCGGTAAGATGGTGGCGCGCAGTAAGAAACGCGCGGCGCGGGATCCCGAGGAACGCGTTCCGAGCCCACCGGGATACTCAGGTGAGCGGGTCGGGGACGCGAGGCCGGGGACGATCAGGCTTCCCCGGGAGCTGCGCTGGGTACTGACGGTGGCTGGCTGGGCGCGAGTCCCGGGAACCCTGGGCCCCGGCCAATCCGGAGGCCCCGAAGACTAAGGACCCACGCGGCGCTCTTCTCCAGTCTGTGCGCTCCGTGAGCCTGGCGAGCCTCGCCGTGCGCGGGGCCACACGACCCGAACCTCAGCACTCAGAGACCGAGGCGGGAGGATCACAAGATCGAGCCTACGCTGTCTCAAAATTAAAAATTTAAAAAAAAAAAAAGTTGGCATGCAGCTTAGTGCAGAGGTCTTGGGTTCAGTCCCCAGTACCACACAACACACACACACACACACACACACACACACACACACACCCCTGCCCCCGATGACACACACACACACACACACGCACACGCACACACACACCCCTGCCCCCGATGGCTTTTTGGAAGTTGCCTCCCATCCTATCACTGTGCGTGCGTTTTCCGTAGCTGATACAAGCAGCGTTGTCTGGTTCCTGACCTGTTGAGCTTCCTACCCAGGGGTGGTGGTTCCTACCTGTAATGCCAGCCCTTGGGAGGCCGAGGCAGGAAGATCGCTGCAGAGGCAAGGCCAGCCTGCAGTACATGATAAAACCCTGTCCCAAAAAAACAATGTGGGCTTCCTGAATGTGGGGCCTGGACCTGTATCCTCACTGTGTGTGTGTGGGCGGGGGACAACAACGAGGAAACCTCAGCTTTATGAAGATCAGCATTTATAGAATGTCTCCTATTAACCAAAAAGCCCCCCCCACAGTCGGTAGACCTGCAGACTGCCAGGCCCGAGGGGCGAGGGTGAAGGTCTGGCGCTACCCAGGAAGGGAAAGGGTTCACGGTGGCACAGAGAGAACAGCATGTGCAAAGCTGGTTCCCCCGGGAGACAGCATCAGGGTGGTGAGGATGACGGTGCCAGGCGGGGTCCCGTATGGCTTCCCTCGAGGCATCTCTCCCCGAGAGCCGCAGAGGTGGGGTTCCCTCTCACCGCGCCCCATGCATCGTAACTGCCAGCTGCCAGCGCTGTCCCAGCAGGCCGGAGGTCCTTGTCGGGGAAAGAATAGGTTGTCTATCATTTGTTCCCTCTCAAGCCTGCACAGGCTCCACCTCGGAGGGGGCTCGGTGAAGGATGGAGGGGTGGACGGACGGACAGCCTGGAATCGTGTGAATTAGGTGCTGACCTCAGCTCAGAGCGGTCTGAACTCATTCCTGCCCTGTCTCCCTCCCAGCTATTCCAATCAAGTTCTCAGAAAAGCAGCGGGCTTCTCATTACCTCTATGCGAGGGAACACAGAGTTCGAGAAGGCGCCCAGTCCAGCTGGCCTCAGAAGCGCACCCTGTTTGTCCTCAATGTGCCCCCGTACTGCTCAGAGGTGAGCTCCTGGCCTGCGGCAGGAGAGGGCTCCCTGGCCCCTGCAGGTCCTTGGGGAGGAGGCGTTGCTGATGGAGGTTGCCAAGAAGCTGTCTCTATCCCTTGTGGCAGGGAAATGGCTTTTTAAAAATGTCATTCTAAAGTGGGTGTGGATGGCACAAGCCTGTAATTCCAGCACTCTGGGAGGCTGAGGCAGGAGGATTACAAGTTCAAGCCTCATGTGGGCAATTTAACAACTTGGCAAGGTCCTGTCTCAAAATAAAAAATGAATTTTTAAAAAACTTTTTTTGGGGCTGGGAGTTTGGCTCGATGGCTTAAGCGCCTGTGTGGCAGGCGCGAAGTTGTGAGTTCAATCCCGGGTGCCGCAAAAAAAAAAACAAAAAAACACTTTTTTTGGTACCAGGGATCAAACTCACAGCCTTACACCTGCCAGGCAGGCGCTTAGGCCACTGAGCTAAATCCCCGGCCCTATTTTTTGACATGGTCTCACTATGAAGTTCAGGCTGACCTTGAACTCACTTTGTAGCCTAGGCTGGTCTTGAACTCCCAACGATCCTCCTGCCGCACCCTGATCCTCCTGCCGCACCCTCCGCAGTGCTGGGATTAAAGGCATGTGCCACCACACCTGGCTTAAAAAATGAATGGAAGGGCTGGGGTATACGTAGCTCAGTACAGGGGCCTAGGTTCAACCCCCAGTACCCAAAAAAAAGGGGGGTAATAATGGGGTGCAGCACTGAGAGAGGAAGGGGCCAGGTTACCCGTGTTCAGCTTGAGGCTGCTGACAGCCTGGACATACTGAGTAGTCAGCACCCAGACAGAAGCATCACTGCCCCTCAGGGGTCCCCTGATGTCTTCCTACTGAGGATCACACTGTCCCGATCCTACCCGTGTAGAGCTGGCTGTGTTTCTGACTCAGGTTGTAGCTTCCTTGTTTTGTAAAATCAGAATGACACCAGAAACATCCCCATCTACCTTAAACCTCGGGCTGTGGGGCCACATCGTCCCCAGGGGACCCAGTCAGACAATGTCACCAGAGTAGGTCAGGAGGTCTTGGGGCCAGCACTGCGGTCACTCACTGTGCTCCCCTGGGCCTGGCAGGAGTGCCTGTCGCGCCTCCTGTCCCCCTGCGGCCCCATCCAGTCCGTGGAGCTGCAGGAGAAGCCGGACCTTGCGGAGAGCCCGAAGGAGCCGAAGTCCAAGTTTTTCCACCCCAAGCCTGTTCCGGTAGGGCCCCCCATGCCGAGACCCACAGCATGGGGTTTGGGGCGGGCCAGGGTGGCACCCCAGTGTGCGTGGGGCTGCAGCTGGCAGCGGGGCTTCCCCAGTGCTCGTTGTGGTCCTGGCTGGGCTTGGGTCCCCTCCTTGGGTCCTGGCCAGACATTTGCTGTACCCCACATTAAAGCCCAGGAGCCTTGTCTGCCCGCCACCCTGGGAGGCCCTGAGCCCCCGCCTGCTTCCCACTGAGGCCTGTCCTCCTGTGTCCCGTCCCTTGAGCCCACAGCTCCCCTGGTTCGAGTGCCCCTCACCCTCCTGCACCAGACCTGGCCGCAAGGTGCTTGCCCTGTCCGGGGCAAGCACACTTTTTACCGCATCCCCCGGAAACGAAGCGGGCCCCTGGTCCCCAGCATTTGGAAAACCAAAAGTGTAACTGTCCCTTCCCTGGACATGGGCAGCTTTGGTCATGCTTGGGCCTTGGGGCAGCCGCCTCCCTGGTCCAGTCCTGCAGTTAGGTGAGGGCAACTGGGGGACCCCGTGTCAGGCGTTGGGGGGCGCTGCCCACACTGGCTGTGCCCCACAGGGCTTCCGGGTGGCCTACGTAGTGTTCCAGCGGGCCAGGGGAGTGGCCGCTGCCCTGACGCTGAAGGGCCCCCTGCTGGTCTCCACCGAGAGTCACCCCGTGCGGAGCGGCATTCACAGTCAGTACTGCGGCGGTGCCCGGTGCCCCCTTCCTGGGTGTGAGTCGGCGAGGGCAGCTTCCTGGGGACACATCTGCCACCAGCATGTCCTGCCGTGGGGACCTGGGCAGGGGGGAGGGCCCGGCCTGCTGTCCCTGGGACCTTCTGAGCCCCTGCACCCCGGGCCTCAGGTCTCTGGTCCCTGTGCCCCGTCCCAAGCTCCTGACCCCATTGTGGCCCCAGGCCCTCCCCCGCCACCCCTGAGTGTCGCCTGTAGCCGGTGGCCTTCCTCCTTCTCAGAGTGGATCAGCGACTACGCGGATGCGGTGACTGACCCTGAGGCCTTGAGAGTCGAGGTGGACACGTTCATGGAGGCCTATGACAAGAAGATCGCTGAGGTCGGGTCACCTGGGAGCAGGGACATGGGACTGTGGCGGCCATGGGGCGGGTGGAGGTGGGCTGGCCCTGTTGCTGTGTGGTGTCTGGGCTCCGTTCATCCCTGGGGGTCCAGGGCCACCTGGCTGGGTGACAGAGTCTGACGGCTCCATGGGATGGAGGGGGAGGTGGCCTTGGCTCCTCTGCCAACCATGCTTGACCCAGCTCTGCACTGTGGGGCGAGGGGGGCGGTGGCTGCGGTGCTCAGGGCAGAACAGTGCGAGGGGCCCTGCCAACCCCAGGACCTTGTCCCCTGCAGGAGGAGGCCAAGGCCAAGGAGGAGGAAGGCGTCCCCGACGAGGAAGGCTGGGTGAAGGTGACGCGCCGGGGCCGGCGGCCAGTGCTTCCCCGGACGGAGGCCGCCAGCCTGCGGGTGCTGGAGCGGGAGAGGCGGAAGCGGGCGCGCAAGGAGCTGCTCAACTTCTACGCCTGGCAGCACCGCGAGAGCAAGATGGAGCGTAAGGAGCGGCCGGGAGGGCACCAGTGTGACCGTGGGGTGACCCTGCTCTCCTCCTCGTCCCGACCCTGGCTTCCCCCGACGGCAGCCTGCACAGCCCTCTGCTCGCCACTGACCTCAGCCCGGTGTCCCTTGGTTCGGTGGCACTGGCCTTTGCCTCGGAGGCACCGGCACGGTGTCTTCTGCGCCTCTTGCTGGTGCGCGTTGTTCGCAGACTGCCAGCCCTGTCCTCTCCATGCCCCGTGGTGATGTGGGTCCCCGTGCCGGCCCGACCCCACCCCCACAGCAGGGAGGCAGTGGGAAGTGAAGGGGGCGCCCCTGACCCCGCCCCCTCCCTGCTGCCCTCAGACCTAGCACAGCTGCGCAGGAAGTTCGAGGAGGACAAGCAGAGGATCGAGCTGCTGCGGGCCCAGCGCAAGTTCCGGCCCTACTGAGCCGCAGTGCCAGCTGCGAGGCCACACGGTCCCCAGGGTCCTGGGCTCTCGGGAAGCAGCTCCAACCCCGCCACCTGGAGCGACAGCTGCCCTCTGCTCCCCGTCGGTCTGTCCGTGGGGGCCCTGCGGCAGGGACGCAGCCCGTGGGAGTGAGGGGCAGGGATGTTTTATTTCCCTCCAAGTGGCAGCACGGGGCCTCCGGAAACCCCGCAGGGCTGCTCCAGCCCCTGCTTCCTTCTTGCACCCCCAGGCCCAGACTCTTCCCCCTTTATTTCCTTTTTGTGTTCCTGGTCCTTGAACCCAGGGTCTTCACACTGAACTATATCCTCAACCTTTTTTATTTTGAGACACGTGCTAAGCTGTCCTGGCTGGGTATGTGCTCTGACTGCCAGCTCACTGTCCCCTTCTGAAGTCGCAGATGTTCAAGTCAGAACGTCGTGCCCTTCCCTGGGCTCCTCCAGCAGATTCTCTGCTGTCCATGTGGTCTTGTGGGGCCGGGGGCTGGGGGTCCAGGTGGAGGCGGGCAGGTCTGGGGCCGTGAGTTCCCAGGCACAGGAGTGGGGGCTACTCCTGGGGGACCCCGTGCTGGCCGCACAGGAAGCTGCTGATGACACTGGCCACGTGGTGGGGCTGGTTCATGTGGACGTAGTGATTGCCCGGGACCTCCGTGAACTGGAACCGCTGTGGGGGGGCAGTGGTGTCGGCATGGGAGATGCCCCTTGGGGTGACAGCAGCAGTGTAGGAGTAAACTGGGACCGTGAAATGCTGGGGACTCCCAGGGTGCAGGCAGGGCCCAGGTCACAGCCCACAGCCCCACCCCCGGGCTGGGAGGTGGTGGGCAGGGGCAGCACCATGGCGGGCCCCGCCATGCACCGGCCCAGGTCTGGACTCTGATGACAGGTGACCCTGGGCTTCTAGGGACTGTCATGGGGGAAGGCAGGCCTGGAGCCCCCAGGGACACTTGTGGACCCTGGGGCCACGGAGGGGCGAGACTCACCTCCCCCAGGGCTGAGCGCAGCGCATCCACCATGAAGAGCAGGAACTCTCTGTTGGCATCGTTCTGGCGTCTCACCTCATAGAAGCCCTGCACGGCCCTGTGGAGTGGAGCCAGTTCCTCCTGGGAGCGCCCTGCTAGTCCCTGCCCCCATCCCCGCCCCTGCCCCTGCCCCGGCCCCGGCCCCTGCCAGGCTCCGGGCCTCAGAAGGCCTGGCCCTGCCCTAACACACACATGGCTGGGTCTCAATCTGCAGTTACTCTTTGCCAGCTCACTCAGCTTTGAGGGGGCCAGAACAGGCAGAGGAAGACCGAGTCTGCTGGGAGACTGAGGCAGGAGGATCGCAGGTTGCAGCCCAGCCTGGACAACTTAGTGAGGCCCAAAAATGAGGAAAGGCCTGGGGATGTAGCTCAGTGGGAAGGCCCTGCATTCAACCCCTCATAAGGTGTGTGGGAGAATATGTGTGGGGGACTCCTCCACTGTCACGGCCCCCGAATGCCGGGGCTGGGGTGGGGACAGGCTCTCAAGGCCAGGCTTTGGTTTTAAGCTTTATTGGGGTACAGTTTTTACCCCAGCCAGCCCTGCCATGGGAAGTGTACAGGGTGTGGTTTTAGATTTGCCTCTGCTTGGGGCAGTTGTGTCCCAGTGACTCCGTGGCAATTTGAAGACAAATTGACAATGTAGCCTCCCATCCACTGTTGCACCCTGGCCCCCCTGGTGCTCCCAGGGCTGACGGGGAGGTGCAGAGTCAGCCCCTGTGGGCGGCTCCTATGAGCACATTTGGGTTTTGCCCCCCTGGGAAGCGGGAATCCCTGAGGGCCAGCTGCCGCCCAGCGGGATCACACGGGTGGCCAGGGGCCCCCACCAGCACCCTCTCCTTGTCCAACTCACTTGATGGCCAGGACGCGGCCCTGCAGCTGCTGGATGGAGAACAGGAATTGCTTCCTGCTGAGGAAGTCGAAGCAGAGCTCAGGCTGCAGACAGAAGCGAGGTGACGCATGGCCACAGGGCCCCGCCCAGCCTCCCGTGCCACCCCCTCGGGCCTCTCCAGCCCCCCCAGCCCTCAGTGGTCAGGGACTCTGATCTCTCCCCAGGGGAGAGACACCGGCATGGGCTGCAGGGTGGTGAGTCCACTGTGGTCTCTCGCCAGCCTCTGCCAGCCACCGCCACACTGCAAGGACATCGGCCCTGTCAGGGACTTGGAAGCAGGGGTGGGGGGTAGCGCAGTCCACTTGATCCACCCCAGGACTGGCGCACTAGGCTACACCCTCAGGGCAGCCTGGGTAAGTCACCCAGTCAGGATTTGAACTTATGATCCTCCTGCCTCAGCCTCCCAGGCCATTGGGATTGCAAGTGTGTGCCATAGCCTGGTCTGTTCACATCTGCAGATGCTCACATCTTGAATACATGGATTAAAGATAGAATATTAGCCTTGGGCTCACTGGTGAAGGCTTCCCTAGTGTATGTCCATCCCCAGCCAGCAAAGCAAACCAACAAAAAAGTCGTTACATTTAACTTCACGGTTTTTTGAGGCAGGGTGGCACTATGTAGCTCAGACTGACCTTGTGCTCACGTTGTAGCCCAAGCCGGCCTTGAACTCACAACGCTCCTCCTACCTCAGCCTCCCGAGTGCACCACCACACCCGGCTTGTTTTTGTTTTTTGATTTTGGAGACGGTTACATTTGTATCCCAGGCTGGCCTTGAGGCTGTCCTCCTGAGTACTGGATCCCAGGTGTGTGCCACCCTGCCTGGCCTGGGCACTTGCTGAAGTGGTGACAGTATAATTTAAGTAGAATCCAGCTCACAAGGGCCTTTCACACATGGCTTCGGGGTGCGAACTTGACCCCTGGTTCCTCAGTCGCCCCCGAGGGTCCTCCTTAGGGACGGTGCTGTTCTGACTTCCAGCTCCACTGGAGAGTTCTGCCTCCCATCTTTGTTGCTGGCTTCTTCCCCTCCACAAATGCACCTGTGTGAGTCTTACACTTGGGACCTTTTACAGAAACACGACTAGAAGCCTCAAGGCCGGAGTCAGAAGAAAACGCTGGAAAAACCTTAATGCATCGGATATGGCAGGGACAGTAGAGGCCTGACACCAAAGCCACAGGGACAACAGCAGCAGTGCAGACTGCACTGAAATAAAGTATACTCAGGAGGCTGAGGCAGGAGGATCTCAATAAGGCCCTGCCTTAAAAAAATAGAAAGGGGGCCGGGTGTGGTAGCACACGCCTTTAATCCCAGCACTTGGGAGGTTGAGGTAGGAGGAGCGTTGTGAGTTCGAGGCTGGCTTGGGCTACAACACGAGTGCAAGGCCAACCTGAGCTACATAGTGTGACCCTGCCTTGAAACACTAGGGCTGGGAGTTTGGCTCAGTGGCTTAAGCGCCTGTCTGGCAGGTGCAAAGTTCTGAGTTCAATCCCTGGTGCCGCAAAAATAAAAAATAAACAATAAAAATTTAAAAAATAAAAAGGGGGGAGCTGGGGATTTAGCTCAGTGGCATAAGTACCTGCCTGGCAAGTGCAAAGATGTGAGTTTGATCCTTGGTATCATAAATCAATAAATAAAAAGGGAGGATAGCTGGGTATGGTGGTTCATGCCTGTAATTCCAGCACTTGGGAGACTGAGACAGGAGAATCTTCGAGTTTGAGGCCAGTCTGGGCTACCAAGTGAGTGTAAGACCAGCCTGAACTGCATAGTGAAACTGTCTCAAAAAGACAGAAAAAAGCTGGGTGTGGTGGTGCATGCCTTTAATCCCAGCACTCGGGAGACTGAGGCAGGAGGATTGTTGTGAGTTTGAGACCAGCCTGGGCTACAAAGTGAGTTCAAGGCCGGCCTGAGCTACATAGTGCGACCCTGCCTCAAAAAACTAGGGCTGGGAGATTGGCTCAGTGGCCTAAGTCCCTGTCTGGCAGGTGCGAGGTTGTGAGTTCATCTCCGGTACCAAAAGAAAAAAAAAAAAAGACAAGAAGATACATGGGGAAACAGCAGGGGCGCGGCACTCACCCAGGCGACACGCCTGTCCCTGTTCAGCACCAGACCTGAGGGGCACAGGACACAGTGAGTGGGGTGGCCTCGGTGCCACCTGTCGGGGAGGGGACCCCGGCCTTTGTGCCCAGGGCTTGTTTCTCAGGCCCTCAGCCAGCCCTGCCCGTCCACCCCGGGACTGCCCTCTGGCTGTGGCCTGTGCAGCCTGGTGAGCGCCCAGGCGGCCACACTGAGGCGGCCAGGCTGAGGGTGGGGACAGTCTGATGGCGTCGCAGAGCCCTCATCTCTGAGAAACGGAAAGTGTCCGCTCAGGTCTTTTCGGTTTGTTTTTCTTCTTCCCTCTGCGCTGGGCCGTGTCCCAGCCCACTTTAATTTCCCGTTTCCAGACGGGGTCTCGTGCAGTCACCAAGTTGTCGGGGGCGGGGGTGGGGGGCAGGGGGGAGGGTTGAGACAGGCCTTGCAGACTGGGGTTCCAGGTGAGCCTGGGTGAGTGACAGCAGGGCCCACAGGACCACGGCCACCACTGCCGCAGGCCACAGGGCTCCCTTCCTCCCCGGCCACACTGCCCCACACCGGACACGACGCTGTGACCCCCCCGGCCCGATGGGCCTCCCCAGGCCGGCTGGGGGCGGGTCTCATCCAGAGCAGGCCGCATCCTCACTGGGGCCTGGTGCTGGCCCATCTGTGGGGGCCCGGCCCAGAACTGGTTCCTGGCTCCCCTTCCCTATGCTGCTTGTTTTTTGAGACAGGGTCTCACTGGGCAGCCTGCGCTGGCCTTGAACTCATTGTGTAGCCCAGGCTGGCCTCGAGTTCATGCCGATCTTCCTGCCTCAGCCTCCTGAGGGCTGGGATTACAGGCATGCCACACCACGCCCAGCTGCCTCCAGCTTTGATGTCACCTCCCAAGAGCCGCTTCCTGCACC
This sequence comes from Dasyprocta punctata, assembly GCA_004363535.1. Lineage (NCBI taxonomy): Eukaryota > Metazoa > Chordata > Mammalia > Rodentia > Dasyproctidae > Dasyprocta > Dasyprocta punctata. The sequence goes on from RJWM01021412.1 coordinate 21,514, forward strand.
CTCACTGGAGCACGGGCCCCAGAGCCCCCTGCAGGGCGCCCGCGCCTTTGCCCCGGTCTGTGTACCTGGCCCGCTCCTCCCGCCTGCTCAGCTCCAGGGCCGACTCTGGAATGGTGCCACTGGGGGTCTTGGCCCCTCGGGTACAGGGCCACCCTGGCAGCCTGCCCCCAAGCCATGGCACCCCAACTCCACCTCTCCCTTCTGTAACCTCCTGGTGCCCTGGGACGTCCCTGTAGCCTCCCTGCAGGCTGAACGTGGCCATGACAGCCACCAATTTTAGTCCCAAGACACCTGGCCGAGCTCCCCACAGAGGGCAGCTGTCAGAGACGCAGGGTCACTGCGTGATCTTAGTGGAGTCCTGGGGCCACCCCAGCCTCAGTTTCTCCTCTGTGGCACCGAGCACCCTGGCTGGTCCTGTAGGCCCTCAATAGCATCCCCGGGGGAGAGAGGTGGCCACATCGGCCACAGTCACGGACAGTGCGTCCCGTACCTCCAGCCACCTGTGTGGCTCCTCTCTGCAGGAGATGCTGTCCGCACTCCTCGCCCACATGGCTGTTGTTCTTCAGGAATCTGGGGGACACAGAGGGGCCCATGGGATCAGACAGGAAGGAGGGTGGCAGCAATAAGGAGGGCACCCACAGAGCACACACATGTCCTGCAGCTGGTGTGGTTTGTGTGTCTGCCTTTTTTATGTTGGAGACAAGGTCTCACTACCCAGTTCAGGCTGCCCTTGGACTCACTCTGTAGTCCAGGTTGGACTTGAACTCAAGCCAATCCTTCTGCCTCAGCCTTCTAAGTGCTGGGATGATAGCACCACCTCGCCCAGCTGCTTGTTTTTTTTTTTTTTTTTTTTTAATTTTTGAGGGGTTGCGAAATGAACCTGAGAAATTTCAAATTATATCCCCAGACACCTCCTTCCCCAGCTTGCTTGCTTGCTTGCTTTCTTTCTTTCTTTCTTTCTTTTTGTCTGTCTGTCTGTCTTTTGGAGAACCTCACTATGCAGTTCCAGCTGGCCTTGAGCTCACTTTGTAGCCCAGGCTGGTCTTTTTTTTTTTTTTTTTTTTGCGGCACCAGGGATTGAACTCACAACCTCGCGCCTGCCTGACACAGGCACCTAAGCTGCTGAGCCAAACTCCCGGTCCTGGTTTTTTGAGGCAGGGTCGCACTGTGTAGCTCAGGCCAGCCTTGCGCTTGAGTTGTAGCCCAAGCCGGCCTCGAACTCACAACGCTCCTCCTACCTCAGCCTCCCGAGTGCTGGGATTAAAGGCGTGTGTCACCACGCCCGGCTCCCAGGCTGGTCTTGAACTCACAATGATCTTCCTGCCTCAGCCTCCTGAGTGCTGGGATCACAGGCGTGCGCCATCGTGCCCGGCTTGCTTATTTATTTATTTTTGAGGTAGGCTCTTGCTCAATTCCCCAAACTGGGCTTGAACTTTCGATCCTCCTGCTTCAGCTCCTGAGTAGCTAGGATTATGGAGTGTACTGTGCCTCGCTGCGTTTCCACTTCTGTAGACAAGAACTATGTGGGGAGGCCTGGGCCAGGCCCACTGCCAGACCCAGGAGGTACAAATGTACCCAAGGCGGCCACCATCCTGACCAGGGTGTGCGCTCCTGGACCAGTAGGAGTCATGGGCTCCCAGGCCAGTGGTGGCCTGCGGGGGGGGAGGGGTACCACCCACAGAGGGAGCCCAGGAAGCCTCCCCCCACCCCCGCCCCGCGCTGTACGTACGCACCCCTGCAGCATATCCTGAGGGCTGACCACACTCGGGGGTGCCCCCGAGGCCTCCACCCGCAGCACGTGCTCGATGGCGCGGCGCCTGTAGCTCAGCAGGTTCTCCAGCTCCTATGGGTGCATCGGGGCTGGTTGGTGGTGGGCGGCAGAGGAGGGGTCTCCACTGCCCTAGGCCCTCGGCACCCCCGTGAGCAGGGGTGGGGGTGCTGAGGCCCAGATCGCATCCCAGATGCCGGCAGTGGGGACAGAGGGCGGGTGGGGACGGTGTCCTGTTCACTGCTAAGCACCACATTAGAGTCGCTAAGGTCCATCAAGGTGGCAGGGGGTGAGAGTTCCACTCTGTGACAGCATCCTGCCCACGGCGGTGACAGTTTCACCCAGGGTCCTTGGGGCTGGGGAGGGGTCGGGGTGGGTGGGGCAGTCTGGGGAATATGGGAAGCAGGGAGGGGCCACACAGTGTGCGTTTAATGAGCCCGTACTATGTGCAGAGCAGTTGGGGTGGTAAAAAAACAGAACTGAACATGAACTGGGTGCACGCCTGTCATCCCAGCCCTGGGGGAGACTGAGGGAGGAGGATCCCAAGCTGGAGCCCAGCCTGGGATGCTTAATGACTCAGACAGACCCTGTCTCCAAATTTTAAAAAGCAGCTGGGGCTGCAGTTTAGCATGAAGGCCCAGGATTCAATCTGTAGAATCAGGGAAAGAAAAGTAAAAAAATGTGTTTTACTTACAAACAAGAAAGCTGAAAGCAACAAGTTAGGATGACCGGACACCTCTGCGGGCCTCAGGCAAGTGAGGAAACAGGCTAGAGAGGCTCACTGCCCTCCCCGGGGCCCACAGCAGGTCAGCCGAAGCCGGGCCTCCCATGAGATGGTGTTGATTGTTCCTCGGTGGTGGCCAGAGGGATGGGGACAAAGGGGACAGGGCTGTGGGCACCGGAACCCCTGGGGCCTGGGGCTCCCCAAGACAGCTGCGCCGAAGCCCCTTCTTACGTTGTCCTCCAGGACGAGCGGTGTGGAGTCCAGCAAGATGAGTTTATCCACCATCTCGGGGAAGATGCAGGCAAACTGCGACACAGCAGGAAGGACGAGTGACCGGAAGGCGGGGACTGAGCCTGCCCCGGGGGTCCTGGTGTTGCCTGAAGTGCCTCCCTGCTTCCCTCCTCCCCTCCCTCCTTCCCTCCTCCCCTCCCTCCTTCCCTCCTCCCCTCCCTCCTTCCCTCCTCCCCTCCCTCCTTCCCTCCTCCCCTCCCTCCTTCCTGTGGCCCTGGGGATGGAGCCTATGGTTTTCACATTGAGCTACATCTGTGTCACCACCACCCCTTCCCTTCTTCAAAACAGGGTCTCCGAGCCAGGCGTGGTGGCGCACGACTTTAATACCAGCACTGGCGAGGCTGAGGTAGGAGGAGCATGAGTTCGAGGCCGGCTTGGGCTACAACTCGAACACAAGGCTTGCCTGAGCTACACAGTGCAACCCTGCCTCAGAAAAACCAGGGCCGGGAGTTTGGCTCAGTGACTTAAGCGCCTGTCTGACAGGCGTGAGGTTGTGAGTTCCATCCCTGGTACTGCAAAAAACAAAACAAAACAGGGTCTCTGTTAGACTCTAAGTGTCCCAGGCTGGCCTTGAACTTGTGATCCTCCTGCCTCAGCCTCCTAGAAATCTGGGATTATGGGCATGCACTACCTCACTGGTTTCCCGAAGCATCTTTTGGGTTGGGGCCCGGTGTAGATCAGGGAGCCGGAGGAAAACCTCTGGCCCCTTCCTTCCACCTTCCTGGGCCTCTGGTCTGCATCCAGCAGCCAGCCCCAGACTCTGGTGACAGAGGACTCCAGGGCTTCTGTGACTCTGAACCCTACTGGGAATGCCCACTCCCTTACAGGGACGATCATGACTCATCTGGACCTGCCACCAGCCTTAGCTCATGGAGGGGCTCCTGCTGTCCCAGGTGACTTCCGGTCCCCTTCCCGCTCCTGCCCCAGGATCCCCAGGACACCACGGCAGAGCCATCTACTCACCATGCCGCCCACAATGCCACCTGGGGACAAAACAGCAGTTGGCCAACATTCCCTTGCCCTCCTAGTCCATAATAGCCCCTTCATCAGACTTGACATTCTGGTGGCAATGTGGTTCCAGGCTGCCAACTCCTCTCCTTCCCGCAAAGTCCCACTTCGGGAGACCCATCAGGTGCTGGCCAAAGCAAACTCACCAAAACTGTGGCCCATGAGGGAAAAACGATCCCATTTCAAGGCTGAAAAAGGCAAGTACTCAGAAAGTGGCGCAACCTCCTCTCTCTCCTGCAGGCCCTGAGCTTGGCACGTCCGTCTCTGACACCGGGTCACCCCATCCACTACAGTTGCATAGGAGCCCCAGCCCCACTTCAGGGGTTCCCAGTGGGGGAAGCAGACAGCCCAAAGTCACCCAGGAACGGCTGGTGCCAACCACTCCGAGACGGTAATGCTTCCTGGGTGCCGGACCTACTCTGGTGACCACGGGAGTCCCGGAGTCCCTGGGCTTACCTGCCGAGACTCTCCGGACCTCGCTCACGAAGTGTTGCTGGTGATACAGGAAGCCGGGGCTGTAGTGTGACGACAGCCCGTGACCCGAGAAATCCGGGGCGACATAGTGAAAGTCTGGATGGAGAGGCAGGGCTGGAGGAGGGGCCAGGCCAGCCGCCACCCTCCCTCCTGGTCCCCTGCTCCCTGCCACCCAGCCTCACCTTGCGGGAGGAGGGGGATGAGTCTGTCGAAGGAGTTGGCGTTGTCCAGCCAGCCGTGCAAGCAGAGGACCGGGTGGCCCTTGGTGCAGCCCCAGGCTTTGGCGGCAATGTGGCCCCAGGGCACGAGCAGCTTCAGCTCGGACAGCAGGCCTGTAAGGGAGAGATGCGTCCTCCCTCACCAGGGGAGAGACGGCCCGGCCTGGGTGCCGTCACCCAGAGCAGGGAGACACCTGGGTCCCCACACGGGGAAAACCTTGTTCGGCTTCACAGGGCGCACAGGGACAGGACTAGAAAGAGTGGGCTTGATGGGGGCCAGCCTGGACCCTGTCACTTGTCTGTGTGACTTTGGGCTGATTCCTGAAGCCTCCAGAGTCCCACTTTCCTTTCCTATAGAACTGGCATAAACAGTGCAGTCTCCCCTTAATTTCAGGAGACCCCAGGGAAGGACCGGGAGTTTGGCTCAGTGACTTAAGCGCCTGTCTGCCAGGCACGAGGTTGTGAGTTCAATTCCCGGTACCCCCCCCCAAAAAAAAAAAAAAAAAAAAAGGAGACCCCAGGGGCCAGGCATGGTGGCACACGTCTGTAATTCCACCACCCAGGTGGCTGAGGCAGGAGGATCACAGTGGGTTCAGCCAACCTGAGCTACATAGCAAAACCCTGTCCCAGCAAAGGTACAACCGAAGGCAAAATAAAACAAAACAAAACAGACCCCAGGCGATGCCCTGGTGAGCTCGGATGGTGCTGAACCCGCAGCAGTGCAGCTCTCTTGCTACACACGCTTATGATGAAGTTTATCTTAGAAATTAGGTGCAGTAAGGTCCTAACAACGGGCATAATGAAACAGTATGATTATAACAATATCCCACAAGAAGAGTTGTGTAAATGTGGTGTCTCTCAGAGTATCATAGGAGTGACACAGGGTGGGCTTCCTGGAGAGCTGGCCACACTGCTCCAAAGATTTTTTTTTTTTTTTGGTGGCACAGGGGATCGAACTCACAGCCTCACGCCTGCCAGACAGGCGCTTAAGCCACTGAGCCAAACTCCCAGCCCCAGTTTTTTGAGGCAGGGTCGCACTATGTAGCCCAAGCTGGCCTCAAACTCACAACGCTCCGCTACGTCAGCCTTCCGAGTGCTGGGATTAAAGGCGTGCGCCACCACACCTGGCTTGATCCATTTTTAACCGCCTAAACCTGAAGCCTTAGACATAAAATTGTGCGTAACAGTAAACCCCGCTGGGTGTGGTGGCTCATGCCTGTAATCTCACCACTTGGGAGGCTGAGGCAGGGGGATCACCAGGAGCTCAAGGCCAGTCTGGGCTCCATCGTGAGTTCAAGGCCAGCCAGGACTATGGAGCAAGACCCTGACTCAAAAAGAAGAAGCGGGGGAGGGGGGGAGAGGAACTGCTTTAGCCACGTTTTCCAAGTCCTCACTGCAGGCAGGTGGGGTGCTGAGCCCTTCACACGTGCCAGCTCCCCGTGTCCCCATTGTCACTTTTTGGAGCAGAAACCCGAGGCAGAGGAGAGGGAGCTGCAGCACATGCCCAAGATCACGTAGGGGACCGAGAAGGAGGGAGGATTTAGGGGAAACAGGAAACCAGGAGCCCAGAGCTGGCATCTCACGCGGCGTCAGCCTGACCCGCGCTGTCCGACCCCCGCCCCGGCAGGACCCGTGCGCCCCCAGGTGGCCGCACGCGCTTCTCTACTCTGGGGCACCCCAACTCCGAGCGGCCACATGCAGCCGTGCCGGGAGCCCCGGGGGAGCCCATCCTCGGCCAGTCCGGCTCTGCACGCTCCACCCTCAGGGGACAGAAGAGCTGCGACACCGAGGCGGGCGGTGTGGTCAGTGTCCCCTCCCCTCCCCACTCCCGGTCTTCCACAGGCCGGAATAGGCGGCAGGCGCGTGGGTGCTCGCGCCTGGGCTCCCCCAGTCCCGCTGCAGTCTCGAGGGCTCTGGCGGGGCGTGTTCACCCATCGCTGAGGTCCTCGGGGTGCAGCTGTCACTCCTTCCGGGGACCGTCACCGGACCGTCACCACAGCGGAGGGCGCCGGAGTGCTGGCCCCAAGGACTTTCCTGCAGGCATCGCACGATCCTCAGGCCCCGCCCTGTCATCAGGCCCCTCCCGCCATCAGGCCCCGCCTCCCGCGAGGTCCCGCCCCGCCCTGTCGCCGGCCCCGCCCCTGCGGTGACCGCAGGCGGCTCAATCGCTGTGGGGGGCGGGATCCCGGGTCAGCGCTTGAAAGTCCTCAAACTCCCGTCTACGCCTAGGGCGGCCATCGGAGAAGCTGGAGGAGCACGGGAACTGAGCGAGGCCTGGGGCCCCACGGCAGGCAGGAGCCCCCCGGGGGCTGACGGTTCAGTGTCCCCCTGGGGGGTCGGTTTGCGTCCCCCCCGTGTGCCCGCCGTGTCTCCAAGTCCTCAGTGGCACTCGTATGGGTGAGGGAATGAGTGTAGGTGTGGGGATTGGGGGGGAGAGGGAGGGAGGGTCTGCAAAGGATCAAGAGCCCCAAGTCACGAAAGGGGTGTTTGGGGATCCCACCCTCAAGACAGAGAAGACGCACA
>RJWM01021413.1:0-35443 GCA_004363535.1 Dasyprocta punctata
CTTTCTGCTTTGACTTTGTTATTGTCCTATATGCCAGTCAAGATAATGTTAATTTTTTTTGTATTTTTACAACTTCTAAAGTGCTTCTTGTTCTTTGTTTCTACTGTTATTCAATTGTGATCTGAGAAGACATGTGCTATGATTTCAATTTTTTGACCCTTGTTTTGTGGCCTAACATATGGTCTATCCTGGAGAATGTTCCATGTGCTGGTGGGAAGAATGTGTATTCTGCAGCTGTTATCCTGGATATAATGTTCCATGTCTCTTAGGTCCATTTGGTCTATAGTATAGTTTAACTCTGATGTTTGTTTGATGACTCTTTGTCTGGATGATCTGTCCGCTGACAAAAGTTCAATGTTGAAGTCCCCAGCTCTTAATATATTAGAGCCTATCTTCTCTCAGTTTAATGTTTGCTTTTTATAATTGTGTACTCCAAGGTTGAGTGTATATGTATTTACAATTATTATTGCCTTTTGTCAAACTGATCCTTTTATTATTACACAATGACTTTTATTTCTTTTCTTTTCTTTTCTTTTTTTTTGTGCTGGGGATTGAACTCATGACCTTGCATTTACCAGGCAAGTGCTTTGAGCCACTGGACTAAAACCCTGGCCTGACTTTTATTTCTTTAAGGGTAAAAGATATTTATCTGCTAAGCAAATTACTTGAATACTATTACTGTTTTTTATACATGGCAAATTCTATGAGTGGATTTGGAAAATAGATTAAAAATATGAACTTTAAAAATCCTTTAGAATTGGTCCATGTTTTTTCTTACATGAGTAGTTTACACAGTTTTCAAGTTTTGTGATGTCATCTTTCCCCATCTCAGTATGAAAGGAAAAAAAATGCATGTGCTGTATTCATTTGCAGATATCTTGCATATAAATTTGCAGGCTTCCACAGTTTCAAGTCCCTCACAATGGGAAATGTCATCTTTTGGGAAAGATTTTGGGATTGAAAAAGACTTATTCACATCAGAAAATACAAATCCTTCCCTTGGTTTTATGCTGATTTATTTTTCAGGACACTCGAGCTTCTTTACACTCCAGAAGAATCTTGAATGTCTGGAAAATCCATGTTGGGCACCAGTTCCAGCGCCCTGCAGGCTCAGCATTTAGTTGGGGTCAGAGGAAAGGGCATTTTCACATCCTCCTTTTTTACCTCCTAACCCATGTAACGAGCAACTTCTTCCAGGTGTACTCAGCACAAAGTAAGTACAGCATTATGTAATTTCAGGTCTAAATAGTGACTTATAAATGCATTGTGTGTGGATGTTTGAGGGAAGAGGGAGGGAAGGCCTTAGAGAGAGAGAGAGACAGAGAGAGAGAGAGACAGAGAGAGAGAGAGAGAGAGAGAGAAGGGGGAGAGGAGAGAGATTGAGACAGTGATTTTATATTTGAATTGTAAGGTTATTCTTACTTTGTCTAATTTGGCCCATGGCAATGGTGACAATGTATAATAAGCATTTTTAAAATTATAACTGAAAATGTATGGACATCTGAAAAAGCGTTGCAAAATGCAAGTCTAACTAAAAACATTTAAAAAACAGCAGGAATTTTTTTTAAACAGGTGTTAGTGGAGATGGGAAAGGAGTTTGAATGCATGTTTTAGAATAAAATTTTCCAAAAGTCCTTTTTAGGTATCTTTTTTCCCCTAAACTTTCACTGCATGTTGCAGCTGCTCTCTCCCTTTTCTCTATCTTTCCCACCCTTTGCCTGAAGCTCTTCATCTCTTTACTGTCTCTTCTCAGAATTCTACCAGAACGTCTCATTCAGACAGTCATCAAGAAAAAGACAGCTTATCTTCAGCTAGAGAGAGTGAGACAAATGAAAATCTAGTCTTCATCCACAGCCCTGCGTATCCTTCTCCTCAAGCATGCACACTGGAACCACCCTTCATCATACTCGTGTATAATGAACAGCAGAGTAGAAAGGAAATGACACTGAATTAAGACTTTCAGAAGCCTTCTGTTACCATCGAGTGGCACAGCTTCAATAAAATTATTTATTTCTGTGCCCATCTTCCTTGCTCCAAAATGGAGCTAGTATTATTTACCTTAGTTGACAAACTGTACGAGGGCCACATTCGATGATGCATGTAGCAAAGAACTTTGAGATCCGGAAACCACTTTGATTTTGCTATGAGTTTTAAGAATATGATAGTTTGAAGGGGTCTTAGCATTATGTAGTCCCTCCTATCACTTTGATAATGAGGAAATTAAAACTCAAAAAGAGCTGCAACTTACTCATGGCCATGCAGATAGGTAGAAGCAAAATCAGATTCCCAACAATACGGCCTAGTGTTAGAATGAGTATTCAACTGTTGAATATGAACTGAACACAAATTGATCATATGGCTTTCCATGTTGGAAGTAATGCTAACAGATCAAGGATGAGAATGGAGGAACAGAGTCAGAGATATTACTGGTAGTAGGAAGTAAGGAAAACAATTTGAAACAGGGTGTTCCTGTGGGGAAGAGTGACAAATGTTGGTAAAGGGCTACTGACAATCAGCATCAGTTGCTATCCTGCCTGTCCTGAAATGCTACACAAAGATATGTTTTTCCAAAGTATTTCTCTATTTTGAATGATTAATGATAGGTTACCCACTCAAGTTGAACTGCTGAATTTCCAGCCTTAATTAAAGCTATACAACAGCTGTGGATATTTGTCAGCAATTCACTTACTGGAATGAGAGAAAATTTCCCATGAGTCATGAGAATCTTCTTGTCACTGAAATTTTATGTTAATGAAACCAGTGATTATGCAATTGGTAAGTTATTTGGCTCGTTTGAAGCCTAGATTCTCACAATCTGCCTATATATATTGCTTATCTTTTAGCCTTGAGTTCTATGTTACTTGGAGTGATTAAACCTCAGATGAGGCATGTACCAGAACATTCTCTCTTTGATAGACCTGATGATCGGATAGATGGTAGTAGGGTGAGGATCTGGCACTCTCAAGATACCAGATTGAAATGCATGAGGAACGAAGTTAGCTGTTTATTCTCGTGTCTTTGCTTTTGTGTTTTCCCATTTAAGTGTCACAGGATGTGTGCTCTGAAAGCTCACTGTGTTATCAAGTGTTACAATTTTTCTTAAGCAACTTCTTCAGAAGTTTCATTACCTCTTTCTTTGAAATGATACTGTCCATCTGCTTTTGTTGGCAAGGCAAGGAACAATTTCCAGTACCCAAATAAATTTATGCAGGCTGGCTTCCACTAATATTTCAGCACATTTCTAGCTATTGTGCATTATTTACTCAGGAAATGAAAAAAAAATCCAGGTCCATTGAGTCACATTTCTAGAGTTTATATGTATTCTAAGTCACTGTTTAGTAGGTAGTAATACTTCATTTTTGTTAGGGAGATAGCAGTTTTAAGTGTGAGGTACAGTTTCTTGAAGAATTTTGCTTGGCAGGTGAGAGTAATAAGCTTACTCAGGTTCATACCACGTGGAGTGGGCCAGAGAATATATACACTGGTTAAAGTGTGTAACTGTAATATATACTCACAATTTAGATTGCATTCTCATACCATTTTGAAATTTTATGTCTCAAAGAAATGTTTTGTCTCATCGTATCCCAAACTCTTGAACCTATTCTAGGGATAGATTTAAGCACAGTGTGAGTTTATCTATTCATTGCTAGATTCACAAATCACCAAAATTAATTTTGTTTAAACAAAGTAGATTCTAAAAGGGACCATTTCAATTATAATTTGGTTGAAGTTTCATTAAAAATTTTCCTCATACACAAAAGGGCGAAAGAGAGGACAGATGTTGAGAATGCAAATGTACACACACACACACACACACACACACACACACACACTGTTCACAGGCTATGAGGGAGCGAGGAGGGAAGAAAGAATATAAATCTTGGAGAGCAGGTGCTGAGATATGAAATTCTCTTGCATCCAATACTGAGTGTATCATGAAGAAAAATAACAGCTTGTGGGTTTGTGTATCCAAAATAACTAAGGAGCAGAGTTGTGTCTGGGCTATTGGTTGAGAGATCCAGGAACCTATGAGACCAATGTAGTATGGACAAAGTAGTACAGCATGCAGCTGTATGCTCTTTTTCATCCTTTTCCCCCACCTAGCATTTTATTTAAATAGCATCAGCTGTTAAGCCAATGATACATTATATGGTTCATAATGTCTGAATTCTGATGACTTGCCTACATGTGTTGCTTATCTTTTAGTTTTGGGTTCTTTACTAGTTGAGTAAATAATTGTTAGAAGAGATCTAATCCCCCTGATAGAAAAGCCTGAAATTTGTCAGGCAGTGGCAGATTATCACAAATCCAACAGATCACCAAGTTTCATTGAGGTGTGAGCCCATTTTGCTATTAATCTGGTAGGAAACAAGTGGGATCATGCCCAAGTGACTGAATCACCTGGACTTCAACAGTGACTCCATGTGGCAGCATCAGCCCCAGTGGCACTAGAGAATGGAGCCATCTGGGAGGCCATATTTCTCTTTAAATGGCACGTGTAACCTAAATGAAGCCTTGAACAAAACAGACAAATTTGGCATTGGTGGACTATTTTGAATGTGTTATAAATGTGTTAAAGGGAGAGTGGAAGACATGCTTTATAGACAGATGAATGATTATAAATATGATTATGTTATGAAATGCTAATGCAGAAGGAAATATGAGCTCATGATCTTTTAACGCTTTCTTATGACTTACTCTGCAATTCAGTGGTTAAGAAGAACATCCTGGAAGAACCATGACTCTGAAATCATAACAACCAGGGTTTTAATTGTTCCAGAGTTTACTAACAGTGTGACCTTGGGACTTAATTTTCTTCTTCATATAGCAAAACTATTGAATAATATTCCTGGTACCTGTTGTTCATGTAACCATTGTTAAATAATTTATCATTATTAACTACATGTATATTTTTAGTTCATGCATTGTACTTCTACATGCACATATTCAGATTCTTATGTAATTTTTAGTTATTACATAACTTGTCACCTTGTTTAGAAATAGCATATATTTATAGTAGTGCTGGTAACTGCTTTTATCAGTAATGTAACTTCCCATGTCCAATGAGATAGATTAAAATTATAAAAATTGTAACTAATTTTATGCAGATTATAAATATATTTTATATTAATTTATGATCTACATCTACAATTCCTTTTCTACTTGCGTACAAACTCTAACATTATATTCAGTTATAAAAATTTTTGGAAATTATTAGAGGAGGTATAGTTAAAGAGAATCTTAAGAAGCAAAAGAAATGTAAAGTTAATTTATAAAGCTAATAAAGTTAAATACATGGGGAAAAAACTCTGTTAGGAATTAAGAAGAAAGAAAGCAAGGAACCATTTTTCACTTGGAGAAATAACAAACAGAAGAAAAATAGACTAGAATTTGATTTTTTTTTAATTTTGAAGAGATTAAAGCCAAATGAAATAAAACAGAATAGAGTCAATTAAAACAAAACAATGAGTATGGTACAGGACTTCAAAACAAGATAAAAGGAAACCAATAATGACCACCATAATGCCTCTTGTTATCTTTAAAATAACCATCAGCAGCATCAGGCATAATAAAATCAAACAAAACAGAACAGAATAAAACCAATCAAAACAAAACAATGAAACCAATACAGAACTTCAAAACAAGATAATAGGAAAACAACAGTGGGTACCATAATGCCTCTTGTTATATTCAAAGTAGCTGCTTATATCATCAGACATAATAAAATCAAACAAAACAAAATAGAATAAAATCAATCAAAACAAAACAAAGCAGTAAAGGGCTTCAAAACAAGACAATAGGAAATCAATAATGGCTACTATAATATATTCTGTTATCTTTGAAATAGCTGTCCATGCCATCGAATATAATAAAATAAAACAAAACAAAACAAAGCAAAACAAAATAAAACCAAACTAAACAGAACAATGAAAACAATACAGGGTTTCAAAACACAATAATAGATTAACAATGGCCACTGCATTCCCTTTGTAGACATTTCCTCCCCTTTCACTTTTACAATATCTATTGTGCAATTTGAATCCCACTAACTCCTTTAGTTTTTTTTTTTTCTTTTTTTTGGCACTGGGATTGAACTCACAACCTTGCACCTGCCAGGCAGGCACTTAAGCCACTGAGTCAAATTGCTAGCCCTAGTTTTTTGAGACAGGGTCACACTATGTAGCTCAGGCTGGCCTTGTGCTCATGTTGCAGCCCAAGCCGGCCTTGAACTCACAACGCTCCTCCTATCTCAGCCTCCTGAGTGCTGGGATTAAAGGAGTGCACCACCATGCCTGGCTTTTTTCCTTTAGTTTTTTATAGTGGGGAAACAACACATTGTTCACCCATGTGACTTTGAATCATTTCACCCATGAACATGATCTCAAGTTGAATCCATTTGCCTACAAGAGCCTCGAGGTTATCTTTCTTTATAGCTGAGTAGCTTTCCATTGTATAAAAATGCCTTATCTTTCTTATCCACTCTGCAGTTGATAGGCAAGCTACCCCTACTTTTTTTCTGGTTCCCTATAACATAGAGCATTGTTCTCTCTCTTTTGGCTTTCAATCCGTTAATTTTCTTTTGAGTTAAATGTGTTTCTTATATAAAGCTTACTGATGGATCCTGTCTCCTGATCCACTCTGTCTGTGTTTCCTTTTGTTGGTGAATTGAGGCCATCTACATTAATGGTTTATGGCCAACATACACTGGCTCATCTCTGCCATGCTATTTTCCTGCCATTGGCTGCCTAATTTTCCTCTTTATTCAATTGTCTGCCCTGCTCAGTTGTCCCCCTCTGCTGCTGTTCCTGGAACCATGGTCATTTTTATCTCTCTCTGGAATCTCCTTCAGTAGTCTTTGTGGTGTTGGTTTGGTGGTCATGAATTCCTTCAATTATTCTTTGTCATGGAAGCATCTTGTTTGTCCATTAATTTTTAAAGATAGTTTTTCAGGATACATCAACTGTGTTGGAAGTTGTTTTCTTTCAGGACTTGAAATACTTCACTCCAAACTCTTCTTGACTTGATGGTTTGTGTTGAGATGTCTGTTATAATTCTGATGGGTTTTCCTTTATAGGTGAGCTGTTCCTTTTCTCTAACAGCTTTTAATATTCTATTCTTGTGCTGAATTTCTGGGATCTTGATTATTACATGTCTGGATATAGATTTATTTTGGTTATGGCTAGCTGGCGTTCTGTATGCCTCACTTATCTGAATGTCACTTCCTTTTCCCATGCTTGGGAAGTTTTCTGCTATTACTTCTGTAAATAGACTTTTTATGTCATTTGTATTGGCCCCACTTGGTTCCTTGTTATTTTAAAGAGGTCTTTCCTTTCACGATTGCAAGCTGCAAACCATCTCCAAGGTCTGAAAGTCTGCTTTCTTTCAAGCAGTTTTGCCAGCTTTTAATGGAGCTTTTAACTTCCTGGATATCTCTTTGAATCTATTTCATGTATTCTAAATTTTTTTATATTGTTCATTCATGTTTCCATCATTTTCCTGTGCTTCTCTATTTTTTTATCTATGTCTTCTTTAGAGGTGTTTATCAATTCTTTTGTTATGTTTTTCATTTCTTCTTTTACCTGAGTTAGTATTTCTGTTCTAACTTCTTTTATAGCCTCATGAAGTTGTTTCTTTACTTCAGTTGCTTTCACTTCAGAAACTTCAGGTGTGCTACTCCCAATGTCTTCTGTGTTTACATCTCCTGGACTTGCTCTGCATGGGTTGGAGGCCAGAGACTGCCTTTTGCTTCTTTTCTTGACATTTTCCTGGGTTCTTCCATGCAAGCTGGTAGTGGAGTCCCAGGCTCTTCCTGTACTGGTGACAATTTCTTCGAAGGGTGACAGTTTGGTTCTCCTGGTCAGTGCTCAATACGAATATCCAGTGGTGGCCATTGGGTGTGCTGGGGCAGGACTGGCTGCTACTTTTCCCAGCCCAAGCTGGTTATCAGCAACGGGAAGCCTCCCTGGTGGTGGCTGGAGTGTGCGTGGGAGTGGGGCTGTCTGTTGCCACCTAGAATTTGAAATTTTTAAAATGATAATAACTCAGATTTGAAGAGAGAATCATAAAAGTGATAATTTTTTGATGAGTGTACACTTTGGTAGAAAAAGCCAAATTGATAAAGCTAGTTTGATTATATATTGATGAAGAATCATAATTGTTTTTTCACTTCAATTCATTATCAGCCCCCTTCTGGCAATTTAGAATGCATGAGTCAGGAAAAGGCTACTTTCTGCAATGTTCAATTTCAGCATATCCATTTAGTGGAATATTCTGAAGCCAGTGGAAAATCATGAAGACTATAAAGCACATGAAAAATTGTTAATGATAGACTTTCAGAGAGAGGAAAAACATAAAATTAGGCACATGTGTTTAAGCACAGAATTGCAACACATTTAAACACGTTCACTGGCTTTTATTTGTGATTCCAGCATTAAGCCCTCTGAAACAGAACTCCAGGGCTTCCATAATGCTGAACAACATCTATGATCAGAAAAAGAGGAGTAACTTACACAAAACAGAAGTGAAGAACAGAAACTGCTGGGTGGCTTCCAGCATGGATTTGTCTTATTTGAACATGGTTTGTATAGTCAGTGGCCTATGACTTGGCTGCTGGGATTGGCTGAGACTCAGCTGTTTGTTACAAAAGTAAATTCCAGTTTGTTTAGATACTAAGTTGAGTTGCTACTTGTTATATAAGGACTTGCCTATAGTAGCCTCCTTAGCCCAATTTCAATTTGATTGGACATATACTGCGATCACAACTACTAGATTTTTAAAATAACCCTTCTTCAGTCAGAAAGGAGACTAGTGTGGTTTATTTCTCAAATCACTGACATCTCCTGATCCAGTGAGTGATGTCCCCCCCCACAAAGTCCTCATTTCTCACTGACTTCTAAAGCTAGCTTGCTGCTTGCAGAAAATACCTCTTGCCCTCTCTTCTGTCCATTTGGACCACACGTTATCACACAGATTAAATTTTTTAATTTTTTTGCTACTGGGAATTGAACTCAGGACCTTGACCCTGCCAGCCGGGTGCTTTCAGACTTGTGTCTCAGAGTTTTCAGACATTTTTGGGCTCAGCCTTTTATATTTACTATTTACTGTTCATGGGGCTCCAGCCAAAAGAGGGCCTTTTGGAGAAAAATCTGAGTGACATAAACCATGACTATACTGAAAATGACATCTTGTTAGTCTTTACCCGGAGTGGTTGGCCTAGGCACCTGTGCCACATATTCCCTTTTTGTTATGGATTTTTCTTTTTGGTACCAAAAATTGAACTCAGAACCTCGTGCTTGCCAGGCAGGTGCTGTGCTGCTCAGCTACATTCCAGGCCCTTGTTATGGATTTTAACAAAGAAGCATCTCACTTTTTGAATAATAGCTGTGGAATGGCCACTCCACCAACCACACAGGCATGATTAAGCCCACCTGAGTTTAGAATGAGCAGATTTTAAAAGTTATTGCACTGAAACCTTTACACAAATTTTTGGGAGATATCTGTATTGCATATTGGAAGTTTTGAAGAGACTATATTATTATGTAAAATCCTTGAACTTTTCTCCCTTAAACTCCTTTGGTTGTTTTCAGAATGATTTTCACTGGGTTCATTTCTGTGCAATGTTGTCCTTCTTCAACTACTGAATAGCTACATAGACTGATACAGTTCTTTAACTTTGAGTTCCATAGCCTAGCAATTAGGAGAGAGGTCTGAAGGAAGGGAGTTTATATTCAGCGTACTAACTTTCTTCATTCTTTCTCCATGACAGAGACCAATAATTCTCTCC
Organism: Dasyprocta punctata; assembly: GCA_004363535.1. Classification (NCBI taxonomy): domain Eukaryota; kingdom Metazoa; phylum Chordata; class Mammalia; order Rodentia; family Dasyproctidae; genus Dasyprocta; species Dasyprocta punctata. The sequence goes on from RJWM01021413.1 coordinate 9,785, forward strand.
AAATATTCATCTTCTCCTTCTCCATATTGGCAATAGGACTTAGAGAAGAGCAAGCGACTGATGACTGCTTACCTGTCTGCTTTAGAGATAGGTGTTGCCATATGACTTTTTCATGAAAATCCTTTAAAACATTTCTTGGTATTCTAAATGGAAAAGGAAGAGAACCTGAGTCACTATGCTAGAGCAGTAGGAAAGAAAAGAAATGTTGGCAACTAAATGTCTTGCCCAATTTGGTGTTATGCCCCCAAATTTCACATTTAAATTATTTTTTAAACTTTCTTTGTTCTTTTTTCTAGCCACTAGATTATGAAGTTTCCCTAGCCATCATCCTCCTCTCAGTACTTCTTCTCAATGGATCATTCTCACTTGTAAATCTTATAGAAACTCAAAAAAAATCTGACTCCTTCTACCCACATGACCCCTAGCTATAATATGATTCATCTCAACCCTAGCAGAAACAAACCGAGCCCCATTTGAGGTCTTAGAGTCGTAGCATTACACAATTCCCACTTAACTAAGAGTATTACGATTTTATATGAAGACAATTCTTTTATGTAACTATCACTTATAAAAAGCACTCGGGAAATAACGCTAGTCTTCACTTTCATTTGTTTTGTTTTGCAGTTGTGTTTATGGTAATTTCTACTATGAAATAGCAAGTCCTTAGACTCACATATTATTTATTCATTTTTGTACCTTTATGGCATAAATAAATGCATCTTGAAGTGAACCATACCGATGTGACTCCTGGCAGATAAGATCTGCTGAGTAGCAGAGTAGCAGCTCTCTTATCTCATTTCTCCCCTCCTTTTTACTTCTATTATTACCATGGATCATTTGTGGAAAGAAGACAAAATGGAGATATTTCAAAGACCTAGAGAGAACAGAAAACTGCTTAAAAAGTTGCTGTGAGCAAAAGAGGAGGAGGGATAATGGGTTTATATAAGGCATGATAGGTGTAATAAACTCCAGGCTGGGAGGACAAGCAAAAGCACTCTATGTGAGTTAATTGGTGCTCTGCCCACACTCAAGACAGAATACATTTTCAGCCACATCAAAGTCTTCTCCAGGGGAAAAAAATCTCATTAAAAATACCATTTCCAGGAACCCTGGCAACCAGACAAAAAGAAGGCTAAAAATAATCACCTTAATTTGGCCTGTTAGTTTCTGAAACATCGAATTATTTGCCTTGAGAAGAATAAAGAACATATGTAATATATTTAAATTCAACTTCTTAGAAAGTGAAATGATTTAGTTGGAGTTGGTTTCAATGAGAGACCTCCCAAAGCCTAAAAATTTAAAATCTAAGAATGTGTAAAAATCTGCCATTGAATAGACTTCCATCCCACTTGCAGGCAATGCATACAACATAGTACTTAGGTTCAACTAAAATTATACTGTTCACGACAGGAAAAATGCTGAGGAAAAGCAGATTGGCTTCTGCATTACTCAGGATGGAAGATTTTGTGGTTCACAGATTTTTCCCACTATCTACTTCATTTATCCCAAGACTGTAGATCATTGTGAAGTTGTTGATTGCAGGGAACCTATTTTATTTACTTTTTAAACCTAATTTTACAACAATGTTAGGCTTGTACAAAAGTGGAAAAAAAGAATTCACTTTATCCTTCACCTAAATTCCTCTAATGTTGCCATTTTATGTAACTACAATACATTTGTTAAAACTAAGAAATTGCTGAGTACAATGCTACTAACTAAATTATAGACTTTCCAAATTTCACTTCTTTTGCTATTAATGTCCTTTCAGTGTTTTAAAATTCAAGCCAGACTACCCTTTTATGTTTGGATTTTATTCATGTTTATGCTTCTGGTACCAAGGACAGAGACTGATATGTATTCAGTAGGTTTGTGGGGAGAACAAACTGAAGAAAACAAGTAAAGTTTAACAGTCAGACAGTTGGTGGTGGTCATGGTGGGAATGAATAGAACGCCAGCCATGAAGACAAATTATCTGAATCTAGAGCCTGGCAGGTCATTGCAGAGTTTGGTATGGACAGCTTCAGTAGAGTGGTGAGGGAAGTAGATAGCTCCAGAACGCTGAAGGGTGAGTAGGAGAACACCATGAGTGTAGAGAACCTAAAGCAGTTATTGAAGGCAAAAGCAGAAAGGAACAGTAGTTGGTGGAAAATAAGTCATGCACATAGTTTTAGGACAAGGAATAAGGAGCTGGTTTGTAGTTTGAGAAAAGGGAAAGTTGAAAAGGTGGATGGATGGAGGTGGGTTGGGAAATGAAGACTCTATAAAAGAAGAGACGACTACTGAGGTAATGTCCAAAATAGTGCCAGGGAAATCTGATACGAAATCTAGGTGAAAAAACCAACCTTTGACAAAGCAAAAACTATTTTTTTCCCCAAATAAATAAATAAATAAATAAGAAGGATGGATGTCGCTCATTTATTCGCTTGTTTACCTCTCTTCTTCCTTAGCTAGATTTGATAGATTCTAGTTTTTTAAGAGAAACAGAGAGATCATCCTTTGTGAGTGAAAGAAAGCAGGTTGTATTGTAATAGGGACTGGCAGGTACTGACAAAGATTGTTGAGATGTCACTTATGGGGTAAAAACCATGAAATCAGTTGAGAATGCAAGAACAGATTGACAGAGTGTTACTAAAGGCTTGGACATGATCAGCTTATTAGATCTTGGGTCTGGAGCAAATGACACATTGGTGCCATTTATAGGCTGCCAGACTCCCTGAAGATATGCTAGGCTTTTAAACTTAACTTTTCCATTTTTGTTCATGTTACTACATCATTAGTTAAATCTTTCACTTTGTCTTGGAATTCAGTAACAGGCTTCATTGAAATCACAATAACTTTTGTGTTGGGAATTCATGGAGTAGCCTGGATATGAGAATGGAAATTTTCTACTTTGTATGAAATGATTCTAGCAATGCTTATCCTAAAAACAATAACTATAATGAGAAATTTTTGAGCATCTATTATGATAGAATTACACTAGACATTTTATATATGTCTACAGAGTATCTCTGCTTCAAATGGGGGAACTGAGTCTTAGAAAGATTCATTCTTCCAAAATGTTTTTATGAAGCTTCCTCCATGCATCAGGTTTCATTTGAAGAAACTAGAATACATCAGTCAGTAAACAAGACAAAGATTCCTGACCTGTGAAGTCACATTTTAGCGGAAACTGCAAGTGCATTACTAATTTGCTTATCACATACATGTAGTAAGTAGTTTCAGTGACTTTTATTAATTTTTGTCTGCCATTCTACTTACGGTTACCTTTTTGGGGAGAACATGCCACTTTCTCTATTTTACACAGTTTGGTAAGACTTTTTATCACAGTATCCTATTTTCTCTAGGTGAGACTATTCAGATGAGTAGCTCTGATGAAATTAATTAGATGCTTCTCTGAAATTTGAAACTTGTATATGCAGGGAAAGAATCACTGCAAAGTCACTCATCTTCCTGGCTTCCTGAAGATGTTTTTGAAGTGAGATCCTCTGGTGTGCTTGTGGTCTTTATCTTTTCTGAGTCTGATTGACTTTCCCTTTAATTCTGAGAATACCCTCATAGCAGCCCTCCATCGTCATCATCATCATCATCATCGTCAGTAGCAGCAGCGCAATCTTTGCTTATCTTTAGCCTCTGTTGCTTACCCTTCATGAACCTGTATTTGTCTGATTCAGGGCTCATTTCTTGTATTACACTAACCTTCACTAACATATATTCCACAGCACATGGGAGCTCCAGAGAGATTGTTCAAGGAGTTTTTGGTTACTATATACATTTTATTTGAAAGTATTTTTTAGGTAAACAGAGCTGTGTTCTGACTTACCTGTATTGATTTTTAGCATGAGTTAGAAAGGATAACCTGTTTCATTTCTCTTGGGAAATGGAATAAGTTAGAGCACCAAATCAATTTTTATCTATTTGGCCCTTGAAACATTGTGAAGGACTTTGAGGATGTGGCAATGATCTTGTGTCACTTGCATGTGGTTGGTATGATATTATTTCAGCCCTGTGAGCCCAATGGACAGCTCTAACCACCTCAGGAGACTTTTACTGCTATAGCCTCACACTGCTAGCCCTGTGTGTCAGTGTCAGCAAACACGAGCACAGGAGGAAAAGCTGACATTTCTTTCACTTGGGGGCGTGTCACCTATATTTGTGGAAATATGCATATATTGTTCCTAACCTCCTTGCAGGGTTGCAGCATTGAGTGAGTACTAGGTTACCATTCATCTGATACGGATCATGAATACCACTCCTAGAGTCAGGAAATGAAGCATCCCTGACTCCTCATTGGGAATTAGCTTCTCACCCATTTCTTCCAACTGGCCCAGACTCTTTCCATAGAATTTCCTTCATGAATGTTTCCTCATGCATTTTCTTGAAGTTTTAGACTTAGAACTTAGCTTTAGATTTCTTTTTTCTCATCTGTATGCCAACAACTAACTCCTGGATATGCCTAGTGTGAGCACAGGCTCTCACAGCTCTTCATGTCTTGCCTGACTCTGATATCCTCTGGTGTGTTCTGCCTCTCCTAGCTTTCTGTGCTTGGTGTTATCAAAGTTCTGCTCTGTCACTTAGCAGCTCTCTATAGGTGTGATGTCAAGTCCACTCCTAGAATTGAGGAGCCTCATGTGAGGATATAAATGGGTACTCAAGCATATAGTATGACATCTAAAAATTTGCGACTTCAAACTAACACACTATTAAATAAAATAGCTTCTGTCTACCTGCATTGACTAACATAGCTTCATAATGATTTGAAAGGTCAGGTTTCTTGGATTTTTAACAATTCTATCCTCAGAACATGGCTGATAGAGATTCCTGTTTCTTAGTCTATATTCTGGATCCACTTTCTGTTCTCACTGTCCTATAAAATAAAGGAACTAACGTATATGTCTTTGGACATCCTAGCCCATATGTACAATCTCCATGTCCCTGCAAACATCCTTCTCTTGACCATTTTTTTGGGACTAAGCATGGCCTCTTAATTGGTCTCATCTTCCCTCAGTAGGAAGGGCCCAGGGAAGAGGTCATTTTTGAATCTGGAAGTGGGAGCAGGGCTATTTTGGCAGGGATTCTAGAATCCAGGTATGAGAATAATATTCTAGAGAGTGAGGTGTAGGATAAGGGTGAACATCTACTCTTGACTCCAGGAAGGACTTGCTCCATGAAAATGGACATAGAGGAGAAGGATGAGTCCAGAGGAGAAGGTCAGGAGTCCTCTTCACTCAAGTTTAGGGGTATAATGTCTTTATTGTCCTCCAATACTGGAAATATATGTCAGTTCAGCCATGCTTTTCATTTTCCTCAGGAGCATTTAGAACAATAGGGAGGGGTTTGTTCATTGAGTTTATCTTTATACCCAAGATAAGGAAAAAGTATAAAGTATATTTATGACCTACTTGGATGCAAAGGTATTTAATGGTCTCTGGTTCTTGAGGTTGTTATGTAAGTGATACAACTAGCTATATTAGAAAGTACTATAGATTAAAGTGACAAATTTAAATGAGACAGAGTTTAAAGCTCATGTACCTTGGCAAAAACTCCAGGCAGCTCAAATATTAGTGGGTATTTCACTTTTAGTTCTACTCAAGAACTAATGCCGGGTTGCCTGAGAGCTTCTTTGTCTTTATGCAATTCAATAAAAATTCATTGAACATATATTGTGATTTGAGTTGTGATTGGAACTGCACCTTGAGAGATAAGAAGTTCTTTGTTGGATGAGCAAACAGGGAGAATGCCTTTGAGCATCAAGTTTTCTCTATTGTAAAATCAAGATAGTAATAGTGCTTATCTTACAGCGATTTTGTGAAGATTAAGAGTGCCAACTGCCAGACCTACAGCTGTACTCAATAAATATTTACTGTTCCTATTATGTTTGGGGGAGAACAAGCCAAAGACAATCAAATGAGAACATGATGACTTGTTTGAGGAACTGGAGGCAGGTTGTGCTACTAGAGTACAGTTTGCATAAGAGGAATGGAGGATTGTCAAGAGCTCTTTGAAGTTGGATTATATTATCTGCAGAGAAAGTCACATATGTCCCCTAGGTTAGGGAACTCACTGAGTGTTCTGATGAGAGGTCTAATATGAAGGCGTTTATCACTTAAGACAATTCATTCTTGTAGTGTCAGAAAGGGTGGGAATGAAGATGAGAATGCTGTGAGGATACCAGGAAGACAGAGATGGCGGGAAAGTCACAGGCAGTGAGTGGACCTAGCCCAAGAGAAAGGCCCTATGGGATATAAATGGCAAGTCCCTAGACACGGGGTTACATAAACCTTCAGGAACTCATTTCTCACCACCATTTGCCCTGGATGTCGGACAAGGAGATACAGGACTTTCCTGGGTTTTGGTCCTACTTTTGTCCTCTTATTTTCTATCTCCCAGTTCCTCTCTTTTGGAATGGAAATGTTTACCATCTAGCATGGTATATTGGGATTATATAGCTCCCTTTTTGAATTTTGCAGAAGTTTGCAGTTCAGAATTTTCCTTGAGCCAATGATGAAATTGTTGAGACTGAGGAAGAGATTGCTATATTTTTAGTTGTACACAGGATAGTTGTATACAAGATGTTAGGTAAAATTTTGAACATGTTATATGTTTATTTGGAGATTATAGAGATGTAAACATGTCAAGTTGACAAGGGGCGGATTTGTGCAAGGTAATCTTAATTATCAACTTGATTAGACTAAGAGACTCTATAGAGGTGATTGAATCATGCGGGTAGTTTACTTACCAGTAGATTAATCCACTGATATTGATAGCCGAATGTGCTGTTAAGAGGCAGGGCCCAATTGAAGGAAGTGAGTCACTAAGCTTCCTTTGGATGGTTTATTTCTTGATTGTGCTATTCTGCTGTGCTTTGCTTCTTGGTCACCATGAAATGCACAGCTTTGTTACATAATGTCTTTCTACCACAGTGCTCCTGCTTTGAAGCCAACTAACTATGGGCTGAAACCTCTGAAACTGTGAGCCAAAATAAACCTCTTCTCCTTTAAATTGGGGGTGTTGGGTATTTTGTCCTAGCAATAGGAAAGTTGACCAATATATTCTCTCCCCTTTGAAAGTGCATTGGGCTGGAGAGTTTTAGAAGTGAACTTGGGTGATACTTCTTATGTGGCAGGTTAGTACAAAGAACCATTCTCTTTCCTTACTGGACTAGTCTTCCATCAGAACCAAAATATTGTTTTGTCTTGCAGAGTACCAGGTTGATCTTGCTCTCTCTCTGAACCTCAAAAGCATTTAAAAATAAAATGATTGCACTCAGAATCTTCTCAAATTTCCAAACCCCCTAGACTGGAACACATTAAAACAAGGAGATTGTTTCATTGAGCAACCTCGGGCCAGCTTTTAGGAGTTATTGACAAAGATATTCTGCTATGTTTTGGCCTAAAATGAGCTTTTCAAGCCACTGTAGATTAAACTAATACTTTATCCTGGCCACTGAAGTCATGCTAACAAAAAACTTCCAAAATATTTTTTAAAAAAGAGAAACCATGGAATTGATTTCAAGGCTCAAAATCTATGCCAACATAAGACTCAGAAGACCTGACAAGATGCCTTTCCTGAAGGTAATTTAGCACAGTGACAGAGACAGAATTATGTTTCATTAATATAGTGTTCTTATTGTTTTGTCCAAGTGAATATTTGTGCATCTTTGTTCAGCAGATTCCAGGTACTTATATAATAATTTTTATGGGATTTCTGAGGATAATGACATAGGTTGTTGAGAATACATACCAAAATAAGAACTAATGCCCTAAATCAGATATATCCACATAACTAGATGTGAAACGTTAAGTAGGATTCTGGTATCAGTTCAAGGTCTTGCTCAGTATGTGGTGGTAATTCTTAAAAATCAAATAATTTTGGTTCCTTTTTAAAAAGTTTATTTTAAAGATAATAAAACCAAACAAAATGAAACAGAATAAAGCCAATCAAAACAAAACAATGAGAGTGACACAAGACTTTGAAATGAGATAATAGGAAATCAACATTGGCTACCATAATGCCCCATGTTATCTTCAAAATAACTGCCCATAGCATGAGACATAATAAAATCAAACAAAACAGAATGAAATAAAACCAATCAAAACAAAACAATGAAAGTGATAAAGGACTTCAAAATAACATAATAGGAAATCAACAATGGCTCCCATAATATAGCTTGTAATCTTCAAAATCTCTGTTCATACCATCAGAGATAATAGAATATAACAAAACAAAACAGAATAAAACCAAACCAAACCAAACAATGAAAATGATACAGGGCTTCAAAACAAGGTAACAGGAAATTAACAATGGTTACCATCTTCCCTTTTCAGACATGTCCTCCCCTTTTGCCTTCACAATATCTATTGCACATTTTGGATCCCACTAACTCCTTCGGTTTTTTATACTAGGGAGACAGAATGATGTTTCACACATAAGCATGATTTCAAGTTGCATCCATTTACTGACAAGAGCCTCTAGGTTATCCTTCTTTAGCGCTGAGTGACTTTTCATTGCATAAAAATACCATATTTTTCTTACCATTTCATGGTTGATGGGCAAATTACCCCTGCTTTTTTCTGGGTCCATATCACATGGTGCATTGTCATGTCTTCTCTGACCTTCAGTCCATGAGTTTTCTTTCAAGTCAAATTTGTTTTTTTGTATACAACATATTAATGGATCCTGTCTCCCAATCCACTATGCCCATGTTTCTTTTTATTGGTGAGTTGAGGCCATCTACATTAATGGTTATGATTGTCATGCACTGGCTCATCTCTACCATGCTCTCTTCCTGCCATTGGTTCCCCACTTTTCCCCTCCATTCAAATGTCTGCCCTACTCAGTGATTCCCCTCTGCTACTGTTCCTGAAATGGTGGTCATTTTTATCTCCCTTTAGAATATCCTTCAGCACTCTTTGTAAGGTTGGTTTGGTGTTCATGAATTCCTTCAGTTGTTCTTTTTTCCCCCATAGAATTCTTTTTTATTTTAAAGAGAATAAAACCAAACAAAATAAAACAGAATATAGTCAATCAAAATAAAACAGCAAAAGTGATACAGGACTTCAAAACAAGGTAATAGGAAATTAACAATGGCTACCATAATGCCTCTTGCTAGCTTCAAAATAACTGCCCCTACCATCACAAATAATAAAATCAAACAAAACAGAGGAGAATAAAACTAAACCAAACAAAACAATGAAAATGATACAGAACTTTAAAACAAGACAATAGGTAACTAACAATAGTTACCACCTTCAGAAAGAAATCCCCCATAGTTGCTGTGTTGCATATTGTTATCCTATAAATAGAGGCTCAGACTACCAGCTTTAGGCCTACAAAGTCAATCAAACAATACCAGCATTAAATTGTGTTTTTTTACGTCAGTGGCTATCATCTCAGCCTATATTTCTCCAAATCAACTAGTTGCTTATGGGGGTGGGGGTGGGGCTCAGTACTTCCTGTCTCCCAGCCCATGCACCAGCTGGTTCATAGGAAGGGACTGGCCCAGCCTGTGACCATAAGTGGCTCACAGAAAGGTGTTGGCTTCTTCTTGGTTCTCTTTCCAGGTTGCATGGCCACTACTGGCTCACAGGAAGGGATTGGCCTGGTCCATGACTGCTGCTGGCTCACAGGAAGGGGTTAGCTTCTTCTTGGTTCTCTTCCTGGGGCACATGACTGCCACTTGCTCACAGGAAGGGATTGGCCTGGCCTGCAACCACAACTGGCTCACAGGAAGGTGTTGGCTTCTTCTTGGTTCTCTTCCCATGGAGCATGGCTGCCATTGGCTCACAGTAAGGGGTTGGTCTGGCCCATGACCACCGCTGGCTCTCAGGAAGGGGTTGACTTCTTCTTGGTTCTCTTCCTGTGGCACATGGCCACCACTGGCCCACAGGAAAGCCCTTCAGTTGTTATTTATAATGAAAGTATCTTATTTTGCCATTAATTTTGAAAGATAATTTTGTAGGGTGCATCAATGTGAGTTGGAAGTTGTTTTCTTCTTTCTTTCTTTCTTTCTTTCTTTCTTTCTTTCTTTCTTTCTTTCTTTGTTTCTTTTTAGCACCAGGGATTAAACTCATGATCTCATGCTTGCCAGGCAGGCAGGCACTTACACCACTGAGCTAAATCCCTGGCTTGGAAGTTGTTTTCTTTCAGGACTTGAAACGCTTCATTCCAAGCTCTCCTTGATTTGATGGTTTGTGTTGACAAGTGTGCTGTGATTCTGATGGGTTTTCCCTTAAAGGTTATCTGTTTCTTTTGTCTTAACAGCCTTTAATAGTCTATTCTTGTGCTGAATTGCTAGAATCTTGATTATTATATGTCTGGGTATAGATTTATTTTGGTTATGGTTAGTTGGAGTTCTATGCCTCACTTATCTATATGTTAGGTCATTTTCCCATGCTTGGAAAGTTTTCTGCTATTATTTCTGTAAATAGTCTTTTTATGTTATTTGTGTTGACCCTTGCTTTTTTTGCCGACATCTATCAGTCTTAAATTATTATTTTTTTGCAGTCATTGAATTGTTATTTCCTGGCCCCTTATTATTTTTAAGAGATCTCTCCTTTTGTGATTGCTAGTTTTGATCCTATCTTCAAGGTCTGAAAGTCTATTTTCAGTTTCTTTCAAGTGGTTTTGCCAGCATTCAATGGAGTTTTTAATTTCCTGTATATCTCTTTGAATCTGTTTCATGCATTGTAGCTCTTTCCTGTATTGTTCATTCAAGGTTTCCATCATTTTCCAGTGCTCCTTTTTAAAAAAAATCTGTCTTTAGATATGCCCAGCATTTCTTTCATTATGTTTGTCATTTATTCTTTTACCTGAGAAACTATTTCTGATTTGATTATTTTTACAGCCTCATGAAGTTATTTCTTTACATCAGTTGCTATCCTTTCAGAAATTTCATATGTGTGACTTCCAATTTATCCTGTTTCTGTGTTTCCTAGACTTGTTCTGTGTGGGCTGTAGGTCTGAGATTGCCTTTTGCGCCTTCATCTTGATATTTTTCTGGGTTCCTCAGGATGAGCCAGTTGTGGAGTCCTAGGCACTTCCTGCATTAGCTGCCTGTCACAGTGTAGGGGTCAGGCATCTGGGTTTCTCTTATCCTAGGTTCCCAGGGAGGCAGTGGGGTGCAGGGTTGGCTTCTACAGACATGCATAGCTACACTTGGGCTTCCCCAATGATAGTAGGTGTGTGGGAGCTTGGCTGGCTAGTTCTCCCCAGTCCCTGATGGCAGCTGGCACTGGTTACCAGTCCCTGATGGCAGCTGGCAGGCTTATGGGGTTGTCTATGTTCAGTTTCTTCCTGTGTTTACAGTTCTGTGATAATGTCCATGTTGCATCCGAGAGATTTGCTGGGTATGGACCTAATATTGGCCTCTGGATGTGGGGGCCTGGGCTGGTGTTCTGTCAGTGGAGTTCTCTAGAATCTAACTGCTCTCTCCTTGCTGCTGCTTCAGATGCTTCCACATTACTGGTCTCACTGATTACTTCACCCTCCAGAGATTTGTGTGCATTTATGCACTGAGCTGATGTCCTGGGTCTTGGGATTCCCATCAGTCTTACACTTTTGCAGTGGGCCCACCCTCCAGGATACAATGGATGAGGCCCTGATCACAAACTCAGTGTTCCAGCTGGCCCACCCTCTGGGATGTAATGGGTGCAGAATACTGACTCACTCTCTTCCAGCTGGCCCACTCTTTGGGATGTAATGGAGGGTTGCAGAGCACAGACTCACTGTCCTCCAGTTGGCCTGCCGTCTAGGCTAGTTTTGGTTCTTATCCAGCCTGATATCATTTTCCTTGTGTTACTTCAGATCTGCATTAAAGTGTCTCCTGCTTGTTTCACATATCTTATCAGGACTTCCTTGCAGTTCTTAGTCTCTGCACCCACAAATTCTCAGTTAATTTCTACACATGATTTTAATTTTCTACAATTTGTCTAGTAAAATACTCAACATACTTGATCTTAGCTTTCAGTAGGCATTAGTGTGTTTGCTGGGTCTGAAGTTCTGTTACCTGATTGTTCCTGCCCTGTTCTAAGTTCTCGTCACTGGTTCTTTGTTCTCCTGTCCTCTACAACAGTGTTTCTAAATGCCAGATGCCCTTGAGAATTGCTTGAAGCTGGCCAGTTCCCCCATATGGACTAATCAGAATCTCTGAATGAGACTTGAGCAGCAATAATTTTTTAAAGTTCCTTAAGTAATTCTAATGGGCAGTCTGTCTTGAGAAATATTAGGGTTAAAATGGGGAGATGGTTTTGCTGTTTCTTTTGGTAGGAATCCACTTCCTTGTCGGATGCCTAAAGTAAATTAATCATGTGAATCTATAGTGCAATGATACTTCTTATATAATTGTTAAACATCTCCTTAGCAACAGCAGCAGCAGCAGCAGCAGCGGCAGCAGCAGCTCATGCAAGCATTTTAGCTAGCATTATCAGTGGAGGAGAGTCTTCTCCAAGAATTTGGCTTCTCATCCTAGTTACTTGACAGTTCTGTTTATGGCATGAGTGGGTGGTAGGATTGGTAACAGTCAAGAGCATTAAGTTAGAGAAGGACTAACAGGCTTTCCTTTTTATTCTAAAGCTGAGATTTCTATAATGAGTTTAGATTTGTAGTTTCTGTTTCCTATTTCTTTAATCCCTACATGTAAGAGACAGGATTTGACGGTACCACACCACCTACTATCGTAGTGCACAGTGGGAGGCTGAAGCTTGGGGAATAAGTTGATTTCTGGAGTAATGTTTGATTCACACTGCCCTGAATGAGAGGCTACTTTGGGTAATAGTATCTCTTTTTCATGGCTTTTGTGTGTGAGATCAGAGGCTGAATTAAAGAAACAGAGCCTTATTCGAGAAACCAAGACGCATGTCCAACACGGGCATAAAGTGAGAAGGGGGCATGAGGCTAGATTTAGAAGCTGATTTTGAGCCCAGCTTTGGGCAATGAATAATGAAAAATGAGAGTTGTGTAGATCTGAATGAGTGAATGTAAACTGATTTTTGAAGAATTCTGAAGATAGAAGTTAATGATTCTAATTTTTCACATTACTCGGCAAGGTATCATTATGGGGATATTATTTATTAGTGGTTGAGATGGATGGCTATTAAAATAAATATTCTTGCAACTAGTTTGTTTGAATGGTTGGTATACTGCACAAATATTATACCACTTATGAAAACATCAATCTCATTTCTGTCTCTGTTGCAACTGATTTCAAATTAACAATAGAAATAATGATGTTTTACTGTAGGTTATTAAGTAATAGTTTGTAGTTTGTCAACTTGAATCCAGTTTCTTTCATTTCTTTATTCAGCATTTATTTGTTGCTTACCACATTTATAGCTATGATATAAAATTTATGAAATTCAGTTTTGATTCTTTTAAAACATCTTTTTGAGCTATAATGAATGTGTTATAACATTCACGCATATAAAGTGCACAATATGTATTATTTACCTATTCTAAAAATTTTCTTATAGATTTCCCTAGTTTGGACATTTGATACAAAAGGAATCTCCCAACAAGATGTCTTTGCTGTCTGGTCACTTTTACTTATCTTAGTGTTTTCAAGGTTTATGCATGTTGAAGAAGGTATCAATGCTTCATTACTTTTTATTGACAAATAATATTCTATTATTCATTGTATAGACATACCATTTTTTTTTCTAATTAGCAGTTGGAGGACATTTAAATTGTTTCTATTGTAAACTTTTGTGAATAATGCTATCATGAATATTCACATATGAGTTTCTCTTGAGTATATAAATAGAATTGCTATGATAACATTTGATTTAACTATGTGTTGAACTATGAAACTGTCTTCCAAAGTGTCTACATCATATTGAATTCCCACCAGCTATGTAGGAATTTTCCAATTTCTCCACACCCTTGCCAATGCTTGAGAGTTGTGCCAAACACTGTATTTTTTAAAAAAAGATAGACATTCTTGATTTTTCTACTTTTAATGATAACTATATGGTGGATTGTCAAAGGGCTGCATATAACACTAAAGAACATTGCCTACTTTGTGCTGTTTCCATAGAATATTTTATTGTGTAAAACCTTAGCTTTTATAAAAGAAAGTGCACTGTGAGAATCGCTGCAAAAAACAAGGTAGATTGTGTGAGATATCTCAACTCTGAATGAACTCTGTGAATAAAAATTAATTCGTAAATGAATGAGAAACCTCTGGCACAGCACACTCTCAGCATTGTAAGAACCAGGGCTGTTTGGTGAAGCTTGCGCCAGATTCCAGCAGTTGTTTGCCTTATCACTATGGGAGAAAAGAACGAATCAACACAGCCTCTCAAAAGGCTTCCTCTTGAGAGATGAAAAAATGTAATTGGCAGAGTGAGAAGAAATGCCGACATTGAGAGCAGAACTGACTCCCCCTTCTAAGACCGAATAATGACCTTGGGATTAGGGCATGAACACAAGAACTCTGTATTGCCACTCTTGGTGCTAATGGGCAGGGTCTGACCTACTGTAATAATCTTTTACTGCAGGTAACATCTGGAGGAAAGAACAGGAGGCAAACCTGCTGACCTCAGCAAGCTGTTTATTGTCAGTCTGCCCAGAAACACTCTAATAGCAGAGTTCTAATCCTACCAAGGTTTTCATCCTCTGGCTATCCTTTAAAATGTGAGTCCTTCTTACCATGTAATCTTTCCCACACTTCCCTGCATTCTGATATTGCTGTAGAGTTCTCTTTCTTGACCATAGTATATACCACTTTCTCATTTCAGAAACTTTCCTATGTGCCGTTTGGGATGTTCATACCATACTACACAAACTTTGTTATCTTTACTCTTTTTTCCGAATGGTCCTTCCTCCCATATCTTAACTGAATTAGTGTTCTCATTTGAGAACTCACCTTTTCCCCTAGTCTTCTCAAGTGGAGACTTTTCATTCATACACATCTCAGGTGCCAGACAGATCAACATCCTCTTTGATCCCACTGCGTTTACAACCCATTCCTAGTCCGGTTTCATAGAGGAAGTTCAACCTGTCCAGCTAAAGCAGGCATATCCAACCCATGGCCCAAGGGCCACATCTGGTCCTGGAAAGTTAGTAATATGGGCCCACAAAATCATAAACTTTTAGTGATTTGTTTGTGCAGTGCTTGAACTCAGACTACTAAGTCAACAGTGGATTGCTGTGGAGGGAAGGTCCCAGTGCCGTGCTCACTCTGCCTCTTACGATCACCTTACATGGCAAGTCAAACCAACACCTGTATGTATCAGATGTCATGTGTGTTTGTGTGACCTGGTGATTGAAATGCAGCAATTACTGTTAATAATATGTCAACTACCTACATGTCTGTGTGTCTGTGAAGGTAGGCATTTATTGTTATTAAGCAGTCATGTAAGTTTTCTTATTTAATTTTCATACTTGGGCATGTTGTGTTATTTTGTAAAATAATTTAATTCAAAAATATTTGATAAATTCAAATATAAATCAAAATAAAATGCAAAATAGTTCAATAAGTTCAAGTATAACAAATAAAGCTTTATTACTTATATAATTAACCATAGTATATATGCAAATCAAGATCAATTACTCTGCAATCAGCATGGCATAGGCAGGCCAAAAGGTCTGTGTATTGGTGAGGGTTTTCTAGAGGAAAAAGAATAAATACAAAGTATATATGTATGTATATATATATATATATATATATATACATATATATAAAGTATATATAATTATAAAAGGGCATTGATTGGATAGGCTTACAGTACTGAAGGCGGGATAGTCCACAGTGGCTGTCTGCACGGCAGAGAACCTGAGGATGCAATAGTTGCTCAACCTGAGAAGCTGTAAGCCTCAGAACATGAAGGACCAAGGATGCAGTGCCGGTCTAAGACTGAAGGCTGGAAGCTCCCTGGAGATTTTCTGGTATAAGGCCGCTTGAAAGGCGGAAGAAGCTGCACTCTGACACCCACAGGTAATGACAGCAGCAAAAGGCACCCACTCAGGTAGAATCAAGCCTTTCAATGCAGGCCAACTTCTTCCTTCTTCCATTTTTTATTCCATCTAGGAAGCTAATCACGTGGTGCCACTCATAAATTACCCCCTCTTGCAATTTTCTGGACCTGATGCCTATCATCTTTGTAAAGACCCTCACAGACACCCTTAGAAGTATGCTTTACTTATGTATCAGGCATCTCTTAATCTAGTCAAGCTGACAATCAAGATTAATGGTCACAGTGTGACATCCATGAGATAAACCATTCCCTAAATCCAAATCATTTTTCTGTGTAAATACTGTGCTCACGTGACAGTATTCCAAGACTCTATCCTCATGGCTCTTTGACATTGTAATCTTCAGTGATTCTCAGTCACCCAGTCGTTGTCACACCAAATGTACCTACTTCTTAAGTCCTCTATTTTAATAACTTGTATGCCATAATCTCTCTCTCTCTCTCTCTCTCTCTCTCTCTCTCTCTCTCTCTCTCTCCCTCTCTCCCTCTCTGCTTTGGCCTCACTCTGGGTCCACTATGCAACTAAAATGACTATACAGGGAAAAAAATAAAGCTTAGGTTATATTTTTCTGGGTTTAAACCCATGTCTATTGTTTATTAGTTGTCTTCATTTTCATGATCTCTTATTTGTCTAAAGTTCTTTGAGTATTTTTTTTTCCAAGAAAAATCAGATTGGGGCTTTGCCTACCCAAGAAATTTTTTTTGTCACTTCCACTTGTCATATTGAATATGTGCCAATTTCTTTTTATTGACTTACTCCCAAAAAACTAAGGAAAAATACAGTTGCATGATACTTAGTGTGGTGGATTATCTGGAGCCAGTCTGAGCATTTTTCCTTTATATTCTAGTGTACTACGGTAGTTCCACCCGTTCAGTTCTTCCAGTTCTTTTGGGAAAATTCACATCGTGTTGGTGAACCTCTCATTAGGTTCCTCCTTACTCCCACAAGGGAGAGCACATAACACAGGCTGATCAGTCAAATTGCCACAGCTTTGGAGAGAGTAATTTCTTCCTGGATAGGAACTTAACTCAGCCAGGGCCAACAAGGATCTCTTTGGGGTTCATACAAAGAGTTGGGAGAAATAGTTCCTATTAGGTTTGGTAAATGAGGCAATGTGATTCTGTGAATCTGGGCCTGTTGCTAGTTATATTGGGGGAAGAGGGAGGGGGAGAGTAGAGGGATAAGCAAAGAAGCTGGGTCTGTCACTGGGAGATCAGATTACATTTTCTCTGGAACCAAATTCATCCAGAATTTCCAAGATATATCTGATGCATGTACCAAAGCATTTCTTTTCCATTTAATCTCATTTGAGTTGAATTTCTTTCACTTGCAGCTAAGGGACTTTGGCCACTAGTGCTTTTGGCTGCTATAACAAATACCATAAACTCTATAGGTTATCAGCAACAGAATTTCTAACTGTTGTGGAGTCTGGGTGTCCAAGATTAAAGTGCTAGAAGATTCCATATCTGGTGAGGACCCATTTCCCCGTCTTAGATGGTACCTTCTTACTGTGTCATCACATGGTGGAAAGGATGCACTAGGTCTCTCGTGGTTGTTATAAAGGCACTAATCCCACTCATGAGGGTTCTACCCTGAGGAAGAAATAAGCTTTCAAAGACTTCATTACTATTACCTTGTGAATTAGGCTTCAAAATATCACAGCCCTTGCTCCTCAACATTTGTGAATATTAGCAGGGTTCTGCTAGGCTGCTGTATACTTACTTTTTCACATTAAAGGCTCATAAATGCTCTCTTGGGGTGTTATCCATCCAATTGGTTTTGTCAGAAACATTCAGAGCCTGTCAAAATAATCCTTTCTTAACTTTTATCATGGAACCACCCCCCCCATTTATGTTCCTTTTCCCATTTCAATAGGGCTGGGATATAAAAGATTAGGCTCAGTATTCCTAAGCACCTCAATGGTCCTTTTTATTCTATTGCTGCTTATCTCATATCTGATCACATCTAACCCTTTATTGTATGAGTCCTCTTCTGTCTCTTTTTGGGGATTGCTTTCCTAGTGCCTAGTGCTGGCATTTGATTAATTAGTGACTTGGCTTCCAGGAGAAATATTGCATTAGAATTGCATTCAACTTGCACTCATGTAAAATGCCTCTTCTGTAGTTTAAGCAGATAACAAGTAGTTCAGGGGTTGTCAGTCTAGGATAGGGACAGTGATCAGAGATGCCACCAAAGCCAGGGTCCTTCAAGTCTTCCTGCCATGTTAGTGGTGCCTCCTGTACCTCTTGGTCATGTACCTATTCCAGGTGGGAAGAAGGGAATACACCAGAAAATTTTTGCTTATATTTCTATGGCTAAGGATGTGTGTCAGGGCAATTTCTGATGGAAGGCAGGGAAATTATTCTTGGTGCACAAATTCAATGTCTTTTCTTTTAGTTTTAAAAAATCCAACATACACTGCACTGTTATCTGTGTTTACCTTACTTTGCAAAAGAACACCAGAACATCATTTCCCTCATTATAATGTTTTACCAATTAATCAACATTTCCCTGTCCCTTATCATTACTCAGCCTCTGATAACCACCACTGGAATCTCAATTTCTATGAGATCAACTTTTTTAGATTCCACATATGAATACTTTTCTTTGTGTGTGGCTTATTTTCCTTAATGTAATATCTTTCAGTTCTACCCATGTTGCTACAAATGATGAAATTTGATTTATATTAATCATCAAATAATATTCCACTATGAGTATGTAACACCTTTTCTTTTCTTATTCATCAGTTGATAGCCACATAGGTTTCCATTTTTTTGGTCTACTGTGAATATATTATAGTAAACATGACTATGCAGATGTCTCTTTGACATACTGATTTCAGTTCTTTTGGAGATATACCCAGTAGTGAGATTGGCGAATCATATGGTGGCTCTAATTTTAATTCTTTTATTTGCAATTTTTTGACTAATCTCTATCCTGTTTGCTACAATGGCTGCCCTGAATTTATATTCCCATGGAGCGTTTACAAGGGCCCTTGTATCTATATCCTTGCCAGGGTGAGGTGATATCTCACTCTGGTTTTGACTTGTATTTCCTTGGTGATCAATGATGCTGAGCATTTTTTCATATACTGACTGGTCATTTGTAAATCTTCTTTTGAGAAGTGCTTATTCACTTTTAAGTCAGATTTTTTTCTTTGCTATTGAATTTTGGGATTTTTAACATATTCTAGATGAAAAAATGTTTTTATGCAAATAGTAAAAAGGGGCAAAAGAACATGGCTTCAAGTAGATGTTTCTGTTTTCTGATCTTCCTACCTTCAAATCTCTGTCCCTCCTAAGTAAGGGGTATAATGTTTCTCTTCATATTTTTTCTACATTATACCACATTACTCCTTCACCACATCACACAATTATTTCAGGAAGAATAGTAACATGTAGATTCAATAGTTATTGAGGTAGGAACTTTTACACTGATCATTTTTGTTCAATACTGTGCTTTCTTCTTCTATTATATTCTGTTTTATGGAGGGGAGATTTGTGAATATACAAGTACATCAATAGATTTCCCAGAATGTCCCTGTTTCTTAGATGAAGATGATTTTGTGTCCTCCAGATTGTTAGGGTTTTGCTTTCCTTATTTCTAATAGCCATAGAGGGCGTTCTTATTGTTTTATTTACTTAATATTTTTATCCTTTTTACTTGTGTGCTCTGGCTGGTCCTTGGCATTTTTGGCCACTCCAGAACATTAAGTGACTTTTTCCATTCCTTTTGTGTGTCTCCATGGTCACAGCAGGTTCACAGTTGAAGCACAACGGTGGAGAAGGTCAGAGAATGCTAATGGGACATTTAGTGGCGAGTGTTCCTGCTTGATTTTTGTTAAAAGTAAAATTGAACTGACAGAAGGAAAAATGCATTTATAACTTAATGCAGATTTAGACTCAAGTTAGGGTTTTTATGTTAGTCACTGGCAGAGGTAACTGACAGACACAGCCGCCCTCATTCTCACAAAAAATCGCCAGATGAGAGCGTGGTGACTCATGATGTGAGTCACCAGACACATTTCCCATTGACTTCTTTTGTGACATGTAAGATGGAGTTTGAATACACCTACTAAGTAAGCAGTAAAATGTGTATGTTAGAGTTATGTTGAAATTTAAATTTGAGAGTAAATGGGTAATTTGGGTTATATGCTATTCCAGTTATAATCCAAAAAACTGTTCATTTCCTTACTTATGAAAATATCACCTCTTGTAAGTAGAGAACTTCCTTCTCCTCTAAGCATTATAATAAAGTGGAATAGGTTTTTAAACACTAAGTAAGAATCCTGGACCTCACATTCATTAACTATATAAAATTGAAATATATTACTGAGCACCTCGCTCTGAATTTTGGCATCCACAGAATGGCGGTAAGAGCATACTTCACAGAGTTCTTACAAGTATCACATGGCAGAATGTAGTATGCAAATTGCAAAACATTATATATGTGTAAGTATGGGCTTTTTTCTAAACTGTTCTTTTGTGCAATAAAGCATTTTGTTAAGTAGAAGCATGATATTCCATTATATGGATGAATCAAACATTTACATTTTTTCAGATACATTTTATTGTAAATACTGCCACAACAAATGGCTTTGTAGACAATTCTTTGCTCATATACATTTTTTTTGATAAAAATGTTAGTTTATTCCAAGCATTCTTGTGGTTCAGTGGCATATAGAAATTAGTGAACCTTCATCTGACTCTAAAATATTCATAAACTAATGCTAACACCACCTTCTATTTTTCTGATTGATTACAATACAATCTTTTTCACTCAGAAAAATACCTTATTCATCATTTCATCTCCAGCACAGGTTAATGAGCAAATGATTTGCATTGTTACTATTGGGTTTGCTTTTTTCATGATTTTTCTCATTAAAATATTCTTGTGAATGTCCTTTTCATTTATTTATATTTTTCATTTAAAGCATTTTTTAAAACCAAACATGATGTGAGAAATATAGATAACTAAATTAGAAACAATCTGTTCAAAGGTCCTATATGATTTGTCTCTCAATTCTCTTCTAAGCATTTATAGCATAGAATTCATATAAAACTTTAATTCTCTCATAGTTATTGAGATCTTTTTTTTTGTGTTTTTGACACAAGGTCTTGCTATGTAGTTCAGGCTGGCCTTGAGCTCATCTTATAGCTCAGGCTGTTCTCAACTTCGCAACAAACCTCCTGTCTCAGCCTCCCAAATTGAGAATATAGTCGTGTACCACCACGCCTGGTCGAGAAAATTTTGATAGATTATAAAATTCTATTTTAAAATGCTTGTGAAAGTGTATGTTTAGAAAGGAAGCAGTATGTTTTTATTTATCATTTAAAAATTTTATTAATACATGTTTGTGATACATATTGATTACATGCATGGTTGGGAGTTAGTACATGTGCATAATACATTTTAATTCTTTTTACAACTGCTTCACATTCCCCAAGTCCTCTCCATCCACATCTTGGTCACATTCCAATTTGAAAAAGATCTATCTCCTTATTTCTAATTATCTATCCTTCATTCTAATCTTTATTTATATTTTAGGTTTTCTGTGAAAGAGAAACCATACAATTTTAAGCTTGTGTGTCTGATTTATTTCATCTAATATACATCTCAAGGTGCATCTGTTTTCTTACAAATGACTCATTTGTCCTTCTTTATGGCAGAGTAGTACTCTATTGTGTATAAATACCACATTTTCTTTATCCAGTCATCTGTTGATGGACATGTAGACTACTTCCAAGATTTAGCTATTATGAGTTATGTTGCTATAAATATGAAAATACATTTATCACTGTAATATTATGTCTTTAACTCTTTCAGGAAGATACTTAGAAGGGGAATAGCTGGGGGAATGAAAACTCATTGTCTGCCTGCATTTGCCTCTAAAATGCAATATTTAGTATTTTTATCAACTAAAGGGTTTGATATTAATGAAACTGAAGTTAAAAACATTAGAAATGGTAAATCAATCCTAAGGTTAGAAACTTCTAAGTGTTTATCAATGGACAAACAAGATGCAGAGGAGACTACAATTACAAACATTGTAAAATTTCTAAAACAGTCAGTAACTGAAACCCCAGTTATGTGTTATAGAGTTTTGTTTGGTTTTGGATATGATTTTATGGCCATTTAATTTTTGTGTGTGGGCAAAACAACAGAACAGAACAGAACAAAACAAAGCAAAACAAGAGATATATGAGGATCTGGGAAGAAACACGAAGTACTACTGTATTAAAATGATCATGTCTTATATTTAGAAATTCACTTACATATGAATATGCATTTATGGATAAAGTGGTGCAAGAAAGAATGGCCACCAAAATATTAACGATTATTACCTCCAGATGGTGGTTTTCAGATGACTTTTCTTTTGGTACAATTTTATGTATTGTTCCAATTTTTTATAACAACTTACTATTTTTATAATCATGAAAAACTGTTTTTATTTTAAAGCTTCATTCCTAATCCTGCAATGTCAAAAGTACTACAAATAAGATGAAAAGGCAAACAGCTAGTTGGTAATATTTGGTATTATAATTTTATGGCATATAGACTCTTTCATAACACAAAAAGCTTTTAAATAAATCAATAAGAAAAAACCCAAAACTTCAATATAACTTAGGCAGAGAGCACGAATAGGTGGTTTAGGAAAAAAATTCAAATAGCAAATATATGAAGTGATGCTTATATTTTATTAAATTAAGATTAGATTCTGTGCTTTCACTCACTAGGTTATAAAAATTAAAAGGTTTGAAAATATTGACTATATTTGAGGATATAGGAAAGTACTCTGTAGAAATGTAAAATTGACGTGACTTTTTAGGAGCTACAATATCTTAAAACATTTGAATGCAAATTTCATACAGCATTTGTACATCTAGAATTTTATCCTACACAAACAGTTGAATGAATTAAAAAGATAGCAGTATAATGGTACTTATTATAACATTTTGCATATATATCAGTAAAATAATCAAATTAGAGATAACCTGTATAGCCCATATATCCCTCAACATGGCACCGACTGAACTCTGCATATTCATAAAATTGAATTTTATATAGTAAATGAAAAATGAGACCGATTTCTGTAGACTAATGTGGAATAATTTTCCTGATGTGCTATTAAATGAAAAAGTAAATTTCAGGCTTGCTTTTATGCATGTAACATCATATGAAACATGTTATGAGGTGGAAAAAATATGTATTTGTATCTGCACAGACAATTTCTGGAGACAACTTCTAGTTTAAAAACTAGATAGTGAACACCAACAAGTTCAACACCTAGGTGCTACAATTAAGTTTTTTGCTCTAATCACCTTATCCCTTTATTCTAAAAAAGCAAAAATGATGAATCACTTTTACAATATGCTTAGTAAGAAATTAAAGAATATAACAAATACTTTAAAACATTATGCTGCACATGATAAATGCATAGAATTTGTCAACTTAGAAAATTTAAAAGGTAGTTTGCCCAAGACAGAGTGTATTAGAATAATGAAATGGTAAAAACAAACAAACAGACAAACAAAAGACTGCAAAGATCTTCAGAAAGAGATAAGTAAACAGGACCATGTGCTAAATGTCAGCAGCTGTCAGGAGGACAAAGTTGGATGTGACGAATCTGTCTGAAAGCAAAGGCGGTGCTGAGCCATGGGAGAGTCTGTCCCTCCTCAAGCCTGCAGTCCAGGGCCAGAGCAATTCAGGACAGGTAGTGTTTTGGTTCACATAAAAATTTGTACTTGCTGCACACACCTTGGTCCCCAGATGCCTACGCCTCTCCTCAGAATGCTTTAATGGGTGTTAATTCCTAGGGAAATTTGCTGAAACACATTCGATCCTCATTATCTGTGCGTCCATAGATGGAAAAGATCTCACTAAAGTATTACCAAGCAGTTTAGATTTGCATGAGGACTAGAGAGGCAGTTTTAAAAAATTAAACGTCTTAGTTATTTAACACTGAGCCATTTCTGTTTGTAAATCTTGAGTCAACAGTAAGGGGCTGGGGTCCAAACATCTGATTTTTCATTCTGAAATCTGAATTTTTAACAACATTTGATTTTTCATTCTGAAATCTGAATTTTTAACAAACACCCCAAGTGATTTCATTGCATGGTGATGTTGCAAAATATTGTCCTTTTCTAAAATTATGGTCTGTTCATTTAGCTTCCATGAAGACCTGTCTGCTCCAAGTCTGCAGCACTACTTCACTAGGAATGCTTTTCTTTGACAACTTGCATGATCTTCTGAATGAGCTTAATTACTAAGACCATAAAAGGACCCTCTGTTTGGTGTAGGTAAATTACCTCATTCCAGGGTTGTAAACTAGTTTGGACCTGCATGGACCCTGGGGAGGAGATGATTATTCTTTTTAACCTTCTCATGGTTGTATTTGACACCAGCGCTCTGGCTCTCTGTAAATCTTTGTATGGGCATCTGATTGTATCTTTTTTGCCTTCTGACCTACTAAGGTCTTACAGATATATGTGGTTAAAGTCTTACTTTTCTAAGGGAGAAAAGTGCCCAAAGCCCTTTGCTGGTGTTTTTCTTTGGCAGAGTCTCCCTGGTGTTATCACACAGTGTTTAAATTCTCATCAGTTTCTGGTGGAGTTTGTGGAATGTCATGGTGGGACTGCAGCTGTTACTTTTTCCACTTAGAACAGGTTTTCTACTCCTGAAGGATTAACAGTGAGGCAAATTATTTGCAGTTGCTTCTACCCCACTTCTGACAGTTCTTCAACCGCCCGAGAACAATCAATTTTAGGGTTTCTCATTCCTTCTGAGTGAGAGTTGTGAGTTCTTCCTTATCAGTTCTTCTTACCTTCTCTTTTTCATCTCAGCCTTGCAATGTGAGCTGAGGAATTTGCTTCTATGGTGGCCCCACTAGCTGACAGAAACATTCTGCACCATGTAATGTGTAACTTAATTTTTCTTATTTTATTAGTACATATTAGTAATATAGAATATTGAGATTCAGTCTGGTTGGTTGGTACATGCATATAACGTATCTTGATTATTTTCATCTCCATTACCTGTTTCCTTTCCCTTTCCTCTCTTCCTTCTCCGCCTCTTATTTATTGTTTTTTAAATATGATAAACTTTTCTTGAATTGTTTCTGTGTACTAGGTGTTGTACTAAATATAGGAGATATAGGAAAAGTCACAGTTAAGTCTGCAAAGAACCTCATCAAGTACAGGCAGAGAACACCCCATTTGACAAAACAGCATCAGTTAGGCTGGGAAGTAAATTTGTGGAGTGAAGACTCTTCAGGCATGTCTGGTGAGAAATAAAAGGTGCCACTGTTACAAATCTGAAAAATTATTCAGCAGGAACTTACTTCTTGTCCAATTTTGAAAAATTAAGGTTGGCAAGCACGTTGCTGTAGTGTAAAAACACATAATATAAAATGCTTCTGTCCTATTTTAGGGTCAGTCTGATCAAGGAACTATGGGAAGAGGTGGTAAAGATGAAGCCAATAAAAAGAAAAGGAAAAACATGGATATGTAGATGGTCAGCAAGCAAGAAGTATCAGCAAAGACAAAGATATACAGAGAAAAAGATTGACAGGTACATATTCTGAGGGACTAGAAGAGTGCCTGGCACACAGTAGGTGTTAATGAAATCATTAGAAAGCTAAAAGCAAATAGAGGAATGCATATGCACAGATGCATAAAGCAATAAAAATAT